>MU863672.1:103967-121331 GCA_033575675.1 Parathielavia hyrcaniae | reverse complement strand
GGTTTTGCTAACCAAATCCCTCTTGCAGCTCGTTAGCTTCGCTGATGATGCGCGGCGCGATGCGGTGGTGGTTGGCCCGCGCTGTCCGTTCGTAGGTTTGTGTACTGTGTAGTGTACTGTCTTGTGGCGTGAGCTAATTCGTCCTATTCGATAGGCCAGACTGGCCCAGAAATTGCTCTAGTTTTTCCCAGTTTCTTTCAGTTGGCTGCACTAGCCGCATTAAGGCGCATTAACAGCCCGGAAATATACTTGACCGAGCCGGATCGGCATGCGGGACTGGTTTGTATCGCCCTCTCGCAGCTGCAGCCTCGAAAGCCCGGTCGCCGGCTGAGACCAACACAGCTGCAGCGGTCGTCCGTTTAGCTTTGATTCCAACGCCAGTTAGTATCGCGCAAAGCAGGAGGCACCGGGTCCAACTTGAAATCCGACCTCCTTGGTGTCTCTCTCGTATCTTCGCCTCGGCCGCCATGTCACAGTCACTGTGCGGGCGGTGCGAGACCATCGATCTCAACGAGATCATTGCCGGGTCCATCCCGCCGAACTCGCGGAGCATCGCCGAAGGCTGGATTCACTCCCAGACGTTTTCTCAGCTCCGTGCCAGCGCCCAGGCTTGCGAGCTCTGCTCCATCCTACTTGGTGACGCTGCTTCCAACCCCCTCGTCCGCGATGACGACTGCGTCCATCTTCTCACCTTCACCCGCAACTCTTGGCCTCGCGCCGGGCCGGCAACTATTGCGGGGATTACTGTTCACATTGGCAGGAAGGGCGTCAACGTCCTGCACAGTGTCAGGCGAGTCGACGTGTGGGTAGAGGACTCGCAGGGTGAGTCTCAGACCACGGAACCACATGAATACAGCCCCATGTGAATAGCAGGCCACTCATGACCCATCCCAGGAAGCCAAACCGTGCTAGGGAAGCTCATCTCGGCCCGACCCATTGGCCCCGAGTGGGACCCGGCTATCTTGCGGCGCTGGCTGCATACATGTATACACGGCCATGCGGTCTGTAGGCTCCCAGCTCCCGCCATCGACCTGACGCGGGACGAGGAAGCGCCCGAACTGCCTACGCGCGTCCTAGACGTGGGCTCTGCCGACCCAGTCCGCCACCCGATGCTTGTCGAGACCCTGGGCCGCAAGGACCGCTACGTCGCTCTGAGCCACTGCTGGGGGCCAACGCCCTCGTCCATCACCAAAACGGAGCGCGCCGGTGACAACTTGCGGCGCCGTCTGCAAGGAATCCCAGTGGAGGAGCTGAGCACCAACTTCCGGCACGCCGTCGAGGTCACCCGCGCTCTGGGCTATCAGTACCTCTGGATCGATTCGCTCTGCATCGTCCAAGACGATCCGCAGGACTGGGCCGCCGAGTCGGTGAAGATGGCCGAGGTATACAGCCGGGCGTCGCTGACCATTGCAACCGCCAACAGCGCGTCGGCAGACGAGGGCTTCCTGAAGCCAAGAGACAGGCGCCGGACCGTGACGCTGCCGTTCCGGGCCGCCCCGGGTGTTACTTCGGGCTACTTCACTGTTGCCGAGCCGTCGCCAGAGGATGCCAAGGAGTTCCGCGATCACTTCCAAGTCGAGGTTGACGGCGGCCCGCTGGCTGCGCGAGGCTGGACTCTGCAGGAGCGACTGCTTGCGCGGCGCACCGTCTTCTTCGGCCGAGACCAAATGCACTGGGAGTGCCGCTCGGCCCGGTGGAGCGAGAGCACCCGCACCCAGCTCATCCAGTACTTAGAATCGAGCGCGCCGGGACTGGTCGCTCTCCGTGGCCTCCCGATGCTCGATTCCAACCCTGCGCAACAGGACCGGGCGAGGCTGCTCAATGACTGGTACAGGGTTCTCGGCGAGTTCACTCGGCGCGGATTGACCAACAAGCAAGACTCGCTGCCGGCGCTGTCGGGCATCGCCAAGGTAGTCAGCCACGGCCTCGGTCCCGGTTTCGACACGACGTACCGCGCCGGTCTGTGGGCGCACGACCTCCCGCGGGCGCTGCTGTGGACAACATTTGCCCCCGACGCTGGGAGCGGTGCCACGCTGCCGGGCCCGTCGTGGTCCTGGATATCCAGGGCCTCGGCCATCTACCCGGCGAGCGACGATCCGGCAGCCCGGACCGACATCCTCGGCGCGGCGTGGGACGTGGTCCTGGACGGGAGCGACCCATACGGCAGGGTGAAGCGGGGCACGCTCACGCTGACGGGCTACCTGAAGCAGGTGGCATGCATTCGGCGCATCCAGCGCGAGCCCCGGGTCATCGGTCCACACTCGTATCACTATCCGCTCTCGGACGCGCTGCTCTACGACGGCCAGGCGCTGCAGATCGGCTCGGCCGTGCTCGACGACCCGTCGGACAAGAGCGTGTTTGCGCAGGCGCTGTATGCGGTACCCGTCAGGCACCTCATGGCCAACACGAGCCCAGTGTTGTACATCCGTGCTGTCGAGGCCATGCTGCTGCAGGATAGGGGCGACGGCACGTTCAGACGGGTCGGAGTCGCTAGCATGGGCGGCAGCAATGCTAACGATGCCCGCTGCAAGGACGCGCCGTTTGCGCAGCCATTCCAGGTCTTCTTCTACGACGCGCCTGTGACTGAGGTTAGGATTACCTGATGGCCTGGGACTTGTGACGCGGTCAGCACAGCAGCCTGAGTAGTACTGTCTTTAAGCTTCAGGGACGAATTGGACTGACTGGATTGAACCTCGACGGAGGCAGTCGACGATTCGAGATGCAAAAACAATTAAGAAGAAAGAGGGCGAGTGGCCAGCTAGACAGAATAGGAGATACCCTCAGATTCAACCTTATTCTCGAGCGCATTGTCCAGCAATGACGCTGCTACCTTACGCAGCACAGCTCACCGATTTGTCTTGACGCGCCGAGAGGTGCGCTTACGGTGGCGACGTCGGATGAAAGTATTTCAGTTCCAAGGCAGGGCAGTAACTTGATGCAGCACAGCACCTTCCTCTTCCTCTCGTTGCTTTATAGTCTCACACTCGGTCTCCTCTGCCCTGCCCTGCTGGATGTGGAAGGGTTAGGGTTTGAATTCCTCGTCGTTGCCGCTCGTCATTTCAGGTCCCTTCCTGCCCTGTTTGCATGTGTTTACTGCATTCCCGTCCCATACCCATCACCGCTGCCATCCCCGCCTTCCGTCGTTCAATACGGAAAAGTCTAGCGTCATGAATTGCCGACCGAGCTTTGCCCACAAATTTTTTCAACGATTAGAAGACGCGCCCTCGTCCCCCGACGACATTCCGCGGTACAAAACCCATGACGCGTCAGAACGGGCGCAGATCGTCACCAGCAGCCAACCGACAGGCTTCCAGCTCGGCACGGGCGCTTCCATCTTCACAGACATTTTGATTCCCGCCATCGTCTCGGCCCAGCACGAGGTCATCCTGGTCACCTGCTTCTGGGCGCCGTCCAAGGCCCTGACGGCTCTTTGCCACACGCTCTCTCAGCTGGCAGCACATCGCCAGGCGGCAATCAAAGACGCACGCGACGCGGGCAGTGGAGCCCACGCCACCCCGCCCTTGCAAATCCGCATCTGTCTGTCTTCGCGATCACTGCTCCAGAAGCTACTACACCCCCAATCGCGCCATGGCTACGTCTACCCACTCTCATCGTGGCCCGACAAGCTCGGCCTGCCCAGCCCGGCTCTCCTCGAGGCCGCTGGGATTCATCTTCGGGTCAAGAGCCTCTTCTTCCTCCCCTTCAGCGTGATGCACCCCAAGTTCGTCATCATCGACAGGCAGCGTGCATTCCTGCCCAGCTGCAACGTTAGCTGGGAGCCGTGGCTTGAGGGCTGTGTCGAGATGACTGGAGACGCTGTCGCGGCACTGCTGTCATTCTACTCGCGCACCTGGGATCAGGCACACACGTCCCGCCAACTCCTCGACGGCCACGCGCCCGTCTTTGACACGGCCGGAGCAGGGCTCAAGTCGACTCGGAACACGGCTCACTGCCGTGTCGACTTCCAGCCCCGGGGCCCAGTTCCGACGCTTGTTCTCCCTTCCTCTTGCCACCGCAACCCGCACTTCCGTCCGTTTCCATGGCAAAGAGCTCCAACGCCGCCTCGCACCCCTCTCAACATAGCCTTGCTCCAGCTCCTAGAGCAAGCGCGCGAGTCCGTCTACGTGCAGACACCCAACCTCACATGCGAGCCTGTCATCGCGGCCCTGCTAGACTGTCTGGCAAGAGGCGTCGACGTTGCCATTGTGACTAACCGCAACATGATGGTGCTCGAGCAGCTCGTCACGGCGGGCACCACCACCTCGTGGTCCATCCGATCCCTCATACGGCGCTTTCATCGGCTCAAGGCAGCTGCAGGCCCCGGGGCTGCGCACAGCGATCTCGAGGCTGGCCGCCCGGCCCTCGGGCACCTTCGAATTTTATACTTTCATGCTGGGTCGTCTCGGGCGAACTCCGTGTCCCACACTCGCGAGCGGCGACCCCTAATGACGTCTGCGGCCCGGGAGGTAGAGGAGGAAGAGGAGCCGGTGCACTCGCACCTCAAGCTGACGCTTGTCGATGGAGAGTACGCGGTGCTCGGGTCCGGAAACATGGACCGGCCGAGTTGGTTCACCAGCCAAGAACTCGGTATCCTGTTCCACAGTCACGACCTTTGTGCGAGGGTGAGGGCCGCGGTGGATGGCGTATTGGACCGAAGACTTGCGCTGGTTTTCGACTCGCTTGATGCAGTCGAGCAGTAGAATCCTCAGTTTCACTATACATGTACGAAGTAAACCCCTCGAAACGACGGGCGGTTAAGCCAACGGGCGGGGCGAAACCAAGAACCGGGTCAAAGAATGTGCTCGAGGGGTTGCGTCGCATAAAGGCACCATCTGACCTTACCCGCCAACCAGGTTGCTTCCAAGGCCTACAATAATGGAGCTCGGGTTGCAGTCGCCGTCCTTGTTAATTAGCCCCGGCCTGCAAATCTCGGAAGTCATGTTCCTGAGCTGACAGAAACGGAACAGCGCGGCTCTGCCTGCGGAGCCGATGGCGACGACAGGGGTGGCATCCAGCGCGGCCACTGCCGAGCCTGGGCGGAAGAGATGGGCCATGTTCCGGAACATCGTTGCATTCGTCGGGCTTGCCGTGGCCGCACGGGGATGCTGGATGGCGGTCCCGAACTTCCAAGAATTGCCATGCTCAGGTGTTCTCCGGCCAGCACCGTCCGGATTCCAAATCGAGAAAGGAACCGCCCCTGGCTTCCCCACGTCCCCACAGCGGGATTCCCCTCGTCCAGGACCGATGAAGACATGGCAGCCTCTTTCCCCCACGAAAACCCGCTCAGGGGCCACTTCCGTCTGGGGCGCAGGCCCGTTCGCGTAGGGCGTCCCTCCTGTGGCGTCGACGGGGAACGTCCTTCCTTCCTCCAATGCCCCGCCTTGGCCTGCGTCCGTCTCGACCGTTGGCGTGCATGGAAGGTTGCGTCGAACATTCTGCCCAGGAACCGATCATGGACCGTCCGGGCTGAGCTGCCCGGATTCCCCTCCCGCTCATCCGTATCCAATGTTCCGTTGCTCGGTTATACGCGAAGATGGGAGCGCCTTGTTCGAGCCATAAAGGGCACTCACTCCCTCACTCTCCTGGCCTTCCTCCCTTCTCCTCCAGCGTCCAGCATCGTCTGCCTCACTCAAGACAGCTACATCCACAATGGCCGCGAAGCTTCTTCTCACCGCCGCCCTTGCGGCCACTGCCCTGGCGGCTCCCATGGTGGAGGAGCGCCAGAACTGCGGTGGCGTCTGGTAGGTTCCCCCCCCCAGACTAAGCTCCCATTCCTTGACAGAACATGCCTGCTTACACACTGTGACCTCCAGGAGCCAGTGTGGTGGCAATAACTGGCAAGGTCCGACCTGCTGCGCCTCTGGAAGCACCTGCGTGTTCCAGAACCCGTGGTACTCGCAGTGCCTGCCCGGCAGCCAGGTGACCACTACTGCTCGCACCACCACCACGACGTCGTCCTCATCGTCCTCGTCGTCGACGTCGTCGTCCACCAGGACGACCAGCAGCACCAGCATCCGCACGACCAGCAGCACCAGCAGCACTTCGACGTCGGCCACGACCACGTCGGCCCCCCCGGTCACGTCGAGCATCACGGGCGGCGCTACCATCACGGCCAGCTACACTGGCAACCCCTTCTCGGGCGTGAGACTGTGGGCCAACAACTACTACCGCTCCGAAGTGCACACCCTCGCCATCCCCAGCCTGACGGGTACCATGGTGGCCAAGGCCTCTGCCGTTGCCGAGGTGCCCAGCTTCCAGTGGATGGACCGCAACGTTACCATCGACACGCTGATGCTTAAGACGCTGGCCGAGATCCGGGCCGCCAACCAGGCCGGCGCCAACCCGCCGTATGCCGCCCAGCTGGTCGTTTACGACCTGCCCGACCGCGACTGTGCCGCCGCCGCCTCCAACGGCGAGTGGGCCATCGCCAACAACGGCGTCAACAACTACAAGTCGTACATCAACGCCATCCGCAAGCACCTCATCGACTACTCGGACATCCGCACCATCCTCGTCATGGAGCCCGACTCGAATGCCAACATGGTCACCAACCTCAACGTGCCCAAGTGCCAGGGCGCCGCCTCGACCTACAGGGCCATGACCATCTACGGCCTGCAGCAGCTGAACCTGCCGCACGTCGCCATGTACATGGACGCCGGCCACGCCGGCTGGCTCGGCTGGCCCGCCAACATCCAGCCCGCTGCCGACCTGTTTGCCGGCATCTACAACGATGCTGGCAAGCCGGCCGCGGTCCGTGGTCTGGCCACCAACGTGGCCAACTACAACGCCTTCAGCGTCGCCTCGCCCCCCGCCTACACGACTCCCAACCCCAACTACGACGAGAAGCACTACATTGACGCCTTCGCCCCTCTCCTGACAGCTGCTGGCTTCCCTGCCCAGTTCATCGTCGACCAGGGCCGCAGCGGCAAGCAGCCCACTGGTATGTCTTTCGGACCTCCCCCGGTTGTATGTATTACGCCACTAACACGATATGGCAGGACAAACCGAGTGGGGCCACTGGTGCAACGCCCAGGGCACCGGCTTCGGCACCCGCCCGACGGCCAATACGGGCCACAGCCGCGTGGATGCCTTCGTCTGGATCAAGCCCGGCGGCGAGTCCGACGGCACCAGCGACACCACCGCTGCCCGCTACGACCACCACTGCGGCCTGGCCGACTCCCTCAAGCCCGCTCCCGAGGCCGGCCAGTGGTTCCAGGCCTACTTCGAGCAGCTCCTGACCAACGCCAACCCTCCCTTCTAAGCTGATCCAGCTCAGGCTGGCATGGGTGAATGACGGGGGTCCAGGGGTGGAAGACGAAAAAGATCCTGTGACGGCCGAGTGTAGATGGGAACGTTCTCTCCATCTATCACCTCATCATCTTCTCGTACATAGTTAGTATCCGCTGTTTAGACAAAGCGGCCCATTTCAAAGGAGATTGTACATACATCGTAAGCCTCAATGGTCAACTCGATGCAGATCTTGCCACGTTTCTATGCAACCCATACACCGTCGCGGGGCTGAGTGAACTTAAAGCGCAGGGGGGGAAAGTGAATCTTCTCATCTCAAACACATTGATGTCTTCATGCCTCGGCGGCCCATAGTATCCCCCCAAGTATCTGCCCCATGAACCAGTCGTCCTCGTAGGCCTCATCGAAGTGGCCGAGAGAGGTATAGAAGCACCGTCCGCCGTCAAAGCTCTGGCACCAGGCCACGGGGTGGTCGTCGCCGTGCACCCCACCCTCGTACGACTTTTCGTCCACAGCAAGCAGCACATGCAGGCCGCCGTCGGGTGTGGCCCGCCGCGGGTGCGCCTTGAAGTTGTACCACTCATCCACCCAAGTCCGCTCCACCACCCCGGCCGTCATCTCGTCGTCACCGCGCTCATAGTGGGATTCGTCCAGTAATCGCCGGCACGTCATGATGGGGTGCTCTGGGTCCAGGGTCCGCACGCGGCCGGGCTGCGGGGCCGGGTGGTTGTCAAAGACGGCGCCGATGAGCCGGCCGTACCATTCCGACGACGGCATGGCGAAGCTGGCGCAGTGCACGGCCACGACGCCGCCGCCGGACCGCACGAATCCCTTCAGCGCGTCCAGCTGGCCGTCGTCGTCGAGCATCTCCCCGGAGCACTGCAGGAGGACGATGACGCGGTATGCTGCCAGGGAGGCAGGCGTGAAGACGGACGCGTCCTCGGTGTCGTCAGCCGTGAAGGGATGCGGGCCCGAGCCGGACGCCGAAGCAAGCCGGTGCAGCGCGCGGATGCTGGGGGGGATCGACTTATGGCGGTATGCCGTCGTCCGGCTGAAGATGAGGATCTTGAAGGGTTCTGACATGTTTGTTGCTTGTGATGGAGTCAGTCATGAAGCAGTACGCAGCAGGACTGCAGACGGATGTGTGGTGAGATCGGATGGGTTTACAGTCAATGTTAAGCAAGGCAGGGAATGTCATGATGCGATGTGGATGAATGCGGGGTTGCCGGGTAATTAATACCACTCATCACCGTACCAGTTCAGGACATGCCTTGGACGAAGCAGTGGAGCTTCGCGAGGGTCAATTGAAAGTGGTGATGATTGTAGGTTCTTCCTCATTCAGGTAGATGTAGTGCTTAAAGGTTCCATGCTCACTCTGGAGTAGAGGAGTTCGAATACTAGTAGGGAACACCCCTACGTCAAAAAACCACCTCAGGTCTCTCGCAGGTGTCGGCATTGCGGCAAGGTAAGCACTTGGAAGCAAAAACATTTGCACGAAACTCTAGGTGATGATGGCAAGCAAGTGAACATGATCTTCAATCCACCTGATCTCGATCTCTTCCGACGGCAGGTGCTTTCCTGCTGAGAGATGCGAGACGGGCGGCCGGGGAAGGTGTGTTCATGGGGCTCTGCCGCGGGGCCTCACCTGATGGACTCGCTTCTGGTTTAGCGCTAAGCCGTGCAGGGTTTCGAGTGCGACAGGCCCGTGTTTGAGTTTTGACAGGCCCAGATCTCCCCGGCTCTTGGTTGAGGGCCCCACAAGCAGCTGAGATAGGCGCGTGGCAGGAGCCGCCTTGGCAGTTTTTCACAGCACTCAGTAGGTTCTCTCCTTCTCTCGCCCAGCCGCCCGCCACCTCGATGCGGAGTCGGTGCTCTGAGGTGCTCTCTTGCAATTGAGTCGGCCGTCGGCGTATCAGTCCCCATCAGACTTGTCGTCGTCGGAGGCGACCAGCCGCCATGACGCACAACGGAGCTCCGTCTCACGGGGCGCAATACCTTCCCTACCGCCCGACGATGCAGCAGGACGAGGCTCAACAGCAGCAGCAGCAGCAGCAGAACCAGCCGCCGCCAGCAAAAATTGGTCAACATGCAGTGGCAGCACATCATGAGGGCTTCCAGCCATACAAACCGCAACAAGAACAACAACAACAATTTCAGGCTCAGCATCCAGCCCGGCCAACCCATCACCACCAGCCCATGTCACCGCCGCCCGACGCTGGCCAAAAGAGCCCCGGCGGTATGACTCCAGCCCCGCTCCGTCTGGGGCGGAAACCAGTGTCTAGCCCGACCATGTCTCACGGAACTCCTCCGCTGGCACAGGCACAGGCACAAGCACAGCAGGGCTACTTCCCGACCCCTACACCGTCGCCGAGCCCTTATGCGGCAGGCACTGGGAACCACCAGCCCCAGGCTCCAGCTCAACACCACGGATCCCATCACCATCCACAGGTCTTTGGCTACAATCCTGGCATCCAGACTCCGCCAGCGACCCAGCCATTGCATGCCACCCAAGGGCAGATGGCTCAGGGTCAGCCCACGCCGCCCGCATTCCACGACGCCGGATGGTCCCCAGCTTTCCTTTCTGAGCTTCCGGGCTCGGTGCCTTACGATGGCAGCAACCAGACATGGAAAGCCCTGGCTGCTCAACCTCTGCAGCCTGCGAAAGCATCACAGCCCAGTAGCCAAGTTGCCGAACTCGGTTCGGGCGCAGACCCAAGGGACGACTTGCCCAGCCAACAGGTCACGGTTCAACCCGCAGAGGCTCCTCGGGCCAACGCATCAACGACTCCAGCCCCGACTCCAGCCCCGACTGCTGCAGACAGCGAAGGACTGATCCCTGTGGAGAAACCGGCCCCCCCCGATCACGAAGGCCTCATCCCGTTTCACCCTGCCGACAGTCAGCCAGTCGAGCACCACCCCTCAGCCTCAAGCACCCCCCCTTATCCGGGACTCGCTGCTTCTTCTCCCGGCCCTGTGGCCACCCACCTTTATCAACCTCAGCCAACGTTCCAGCAAGCACAACCGGGCTACGCGGCGGACCAACGCCCACCGTCAACTTCTCCATATCCGCAGGCCACCGCCACCGCCACACCAGCACACCACTGGCCCGCGCGTCCGATGTCGCCACCAGCATACCCGGCCTCGAACAGTCCGAGTTTGCAACAACCGCCCTCACTTGCATCCACGACAAGTAGCCCGGCTCCGCCGCCGGCCCCCACTCCAGCCATGCAATCTACAGGAGGGCCTTATCAGCCCCCTGCGACCCCTACTCCTCCGCCGACATCTGCTCATTCAAGTTACCAGTCTGCAACGTTGCCGGTAGCTCAGTCTCATTCCCCGTCTCCCACGGTTCAGGGGGCACAGGTAGCTGGAACGCCTGCGCCGCCGGCTTCTCCCAACTCGCAACAGCCCTCGTTCCCCCCACAGCCTCAGCACACACCGGCGCGCCCGGCATACACGCCGGCAGCTTTCCCAGCGAAACCACAGACGTTCCCGCCCCAGGCTGCTCCATCATCTGGTCCGCCGCATGCTGGCACGTTCCCTGTCTCACACCCCTCTGCCATCCCATCCATGCCCTCTGTCACGCCTGCCCACTCCAGCTTCCCTGCATCAGCCCATCCGCACATGTCCAAACCGGGCAAACATGCAGGCGCGAGCTCGAGCTTCGATGGCTTTGCCAAGTCCGTCTTCAGCAAAGACACGGTGAAATGGAGCAAGAAGACGGCCAGCCGGTTGGGTGGTGCCATCAAGACGGCTGCCACCTCGGCCCACGCAGCCGCCACAAACGCCCAGAGTGCTGCTGCCCAGGCCGCAGCCCTGCATCGACAAAATTCGCAGTTGAAGGCATCGTCAACCATTCCAGGCCATGCTCCGGGAACCGCTCCGGCGTCAGGAACCCCTCCACCGTCGACAGCCGGACCAAGTCAGACGTGGCCCGGCCCTCACACAAACCACACTGCTCAGATGGGCATGCCCCAAGGCGCCCCAGGATCTGTGCACACTCACCTTCAACCCCAAGGCCAGGTGCCTCCGGCTTGGTCGCCGGCTCCCCCAGCGAATGGGCAGAGCGCTGCTCAACCCGGACCTGTACCACAGCAGGGGTACTTCCAGATGCCTCCTCAGCCGCAAGGCCAGCCCCCTTCTGGCTACACTCACGGGGCCCCTGGCCAGGTTTCTCCCCCAAATGTCCATCAGCATCCACAATCCTGGCAGGCGAGCGGTGGCAACAACACAGGCGGCCCTGTCCCAGTCCCTGGAGTTGGTACAGGAGCAACAGTCCAACCAATACCGACTCCTGCGCCTCAAGCAGCTACGGCTCCTCCCCTAGGGCCTCAAGGGCCAGTCAACCAATATCCACAATCGCAAGCGAGCGTCCCGGTTCCTGGGGCACAAGCGGGGCCTCCAGGGCAGTCCACTCCTCCCAACTCCCAGCATCAGCATTCTAGGTCCTGGTCCTCGGGGGTTCTCGGTGCGTCAAATATTGGAGCCACGCCAGGGGTATCTGCTCCTCCAAGCATTGGAGATGACCACAAAGCCGAGCAGGCTGCTCCTCCCAACCCGCCCGCTCCCTCTCCTGCTCCCGAGAAGCCGCTGGGGGGACAGAGTCCCCAAGTCGGTGCACCTACCCAGTCCCCTCCGCCAACGCCACCAAACCAAGGACATCTGTCTGGCGGGCCTGTGTCTGTGAGTGGGCCGGGAGAAGAACAGTCTAGTCAGGGTAATCCCTCACAGCCGAATCCTCCCGCTCATGCAGGCTCCCAAGGACCGCCAGTGCAGCAGCCGGCTCACCCGCAAGTCAACGGCCACCCTGGGTATCAACAAGGGCAACCAACACCGCCCAGCCAGCACAGCGCTCCAGGTCAGCCTTGGCCACCTGGACATGCCGCTTCCCCAAATCCCAGCCTGGCAACATCACTGCCAGGGCCTGCTGCCCAGGTGGCGGGAGGGCAGCCTCCCCACCAACCGCAGCCTCCTCTTCAGCAACAGCCGGCTCTTCAGCAACAACCGCCCCACCAGCAGCAGCCTCTTCATCAGCCTCCCCACCAGGCCCAAACAAACGGTAACGCTGTCAGTCAACCGTACGCGTGGAATCCTTCCGGCGCTGCACCAACTCCAGCACCTATGCCAGCTGGCACCAGTGGAGGTCACCCAGCACCAGGGCACCCCTCCTACCAACACCCCCCTCAGCAACAACCCGTGCACCTTCTCCAACAACAATATTTCCCTCAGCAACAACCCGTGCACCCTCCCCAGCAACAATACCCCCCTCAGCAACACCCCCCTCAGCAACACCCCCCTCAGCAACACCCCGTGCAGCCTCCTCCACAACACTATCCCCTTCAGCAACAACACCCCTCTCAATATGGACAAGTGCAACCTCCGCAGCAGCATCACCCTCAGCAACAGTGGGGACCTGTCCAGAGCCAGGCCTGGTACTCTCCAGGTCCTGGATCCCCACCGTCGGTCCCAGGGCCTAATGTCTATGCCCCCCAAGGACCCGAAGCTCCTCCAGCTCAACAGGGAGCGGGATATCAGACGCCGCAGTACGGAACGCACCAGTACCCACACCAGTCACCTCCGCCTCAGGGGCCAGGCCAGCAACCGCACCCTTGGGCTGCCCCTGTGCCAGTCCCTGCAGCATACCCTGGCCCGGCCCCTAACCAGCCATCGACCGCCTGGCAGCAGCCTCACCCGCCTCAATGGAACGCGCCGGGCCAACAGCGAGCATGGGCCCTGACAGGCCCTGCTCAGGCTCACCAAGGCATGCCGCCTGTTCCCCAGGCCAATGGACAGCAGCAGCAGCAGCAGCCGGCAACGCAGTGGAACCCCTCTGCCCAGCAGCCCCAACCATGGGCCCAACCGCCTGGGAGCAACCCCTCCGTCTCTCCACCACCCCAGTTTGCCGGAGCAGGGCAGCCTTTCGGATCAGCTCCTCACCCCCCGCAATATATTCCTCCAAATGGCGTCTATTCGCAGGGATACGGCACAGTCCCGCCCACTCAGCCCCAGTGGCGTGGCCCGTCAGGGTATGCTCAGGGGCCCGCCCCAGCTCTCCAGCCTCCTATGGGTCAGGCTCCTAGAGGTAGTCCGCCGAGGGGCACTGCGCCGCCTGTGACCAACACAGCAGAGACAAGCCAGAATCATGCTCCGTCGCCTCTGGCTGCTCAGGACGCCGGCAGTCAGTCAAGGCCTGGGCCGCAGCAGGAGATACACTTTGTGCCTGCCGGTGATGCTGGGCCTGTCTCCGAGCCGGTATCAGGCAGTCAGCGTGAGCCCGGCGGCGGCGGCGGTGATGCTACCCGAGGAAACGCTGGCCCGGCCGTCGGTGCTGGCGTTGATTCTGTTGCTCAGAAGGCGGGTGGACCTGGAGAAAGGGACATTGAGGGAAGCGAGCCGCGCGGCCAGGGTGGGGAGGGTAATGGAACTGACGCCCGGAAAGAACATGGAGGGGAGAGTAGCGCCGGCGGGCAGATACACACCGAGGTTCAACCTCAGCCAGTGGGTCAGTAAAGGTGCTTGGACAAAACACCCTTGACTATGACAGCAGTTCAGTGTACATTTCTCCTTCCTTCCCAGCATGCAGAGCAGCGGGTGATATTAGCCATACTAATTACTATTTGCCGTCTGCGACTCTGATGGGCTGATTCAAACCGACGCCTGGTGGCATAATTTTGAGGATACTAGTTGAGCCATGTTACAAAACAACAAAACTATCAACCAACTAACTACAATTATATCAGAAACAGCTGAATCAGACCCTTCTGCAACCTCCTGGCAAGTGCGTGCATTATGGCCAGGCTTGCCGCACACACCACAGCACCGAACCCTCGTACGACCGCCCCTGCACCACTACCATCCGGCTGCGTTTCTTGTGCCACCTCCCCAACTACGGCCTTCTGGTCTAGTAGATCCTTTGCATCTTGCACCGTAAGTGATCCTCCAAGCCGCACGCGTGTTCTTTTTGCTCTCCGGCGCTTGCTTAGTACCTCGTTGGCCTTGCGGAGCGAAGAGACCTCTGACCGAAGGAGGGCCACCTGGTGCATCACAGCCGTTGTACCCTTGGCCAGCTGGTCCACAGCAGCCAACATCGAAGCCGGGGAGCAATTTTGATGGTTGGCGATGCGAGTGTTGATCAGCGTTGATTGTGCGTTGGCTTCTCTGGGGTTGTGTGGTGTCTGGGAGACCCAAGGTTGCGCAGTGCCAGGCCGTGAGGTTGGGGGTGTTGGCGTATGAAGCTTTACATCCAGCTTGGAAAGCACCCTCTCTGGATCGTACGGCACAAGGCCGGCACCTGCAAAGCCGCCCTGTATGTTCCTCTCCGTCATAGAGGCAAAATAGGCCTCGCGGAAGGTACAGAGGAACTCAGGTTTGCTGACGTGGTTGATATGCATGCGCATCAACTTCTCGATTTGGCGACCGTACGCCTGCTTCAGCGGTCCAAAGCAGCCAACATCGAGTGGCTGAAGAAGGTGGGAAGAGTGCGGAGGCATACAGAGAGTGATGATGTTGTTCTGTTGGCAGTAGTGCTCGAATTCGGTCGAGTGGTGACTCTCGTGGCCGTCGAGGATCAACAACCGGTACTTGCCCCTTTGCCCGGGGCGCTATGTGGTAGTCGAAATGCTTGATCCAATCCAGACCTACGGCATTGGTAGTCCAGCCATTGTCGGTGGTTGCGATGCGCCAGTCGGCTGGGAGGTTGCACTCGGTGTACCAGTTGGCAAGATGGTACTGCGCGGCCAAGATGATGAACGGAGGGATAGCCCAGCCGAGGGCGTTGACTCCCTGGATCACCGTTGCCCATTCGCGGTTGCCCGGCTGAGCCAGCTTTGCCTTGCTAAGGCCATCCGAGGTTGTAACCACCATGCCTGCAAAGATACTGCCCATCATAAACCCAGTCTCGTCAAAGTTGTAGACTTCGTCATCCATGATACCGTACTTAGCCTTGACGTTCTGCACGAGGGCAAACCACTCGCCAATGACCTTTTGATCCTCGCACTTGGCCCTCTGGTAGTCGTATCTACGCGTGTAACGCGTCCGGAGCTCTGGCTGGCGTTTGACGAAGTTGTGTGCCCAGAGCTTGCCGACAGGGGGCGCGTCGCGTACGCGTAGCAGTTGGTTGGCCATATCTTCCACAGCACGTAGTCTCGGCGGAAAAGCTCGCTCAGATAGCTCAATCACATACTGAACAAGAGCCTTCTCTTCGGAATCGGTGAGCTGGCGCGAGTTGGCTGGAAGATCGCGTCGTGCAGGCCGGCCTGCGCGTCGGTCGCGTAGGGTGGATTCCGGTATATCGTAGAGCTTAGCTACGGCTCTAATGCTTTAACTTTTTGTCGTGTTGGAGAGCTTTGAGGGCTAAGATAATCCCGCTTCCTTTGAAGGAGCTGGCATATTGGGTGGTGGGAGAAAATGAGGTTTAGTGTACGGATAGAGAGAACGCGTTGTAGTCGGGAATGCGCGACTCGCTTATAATGCACGTTAGATCAATATGGCTAAGTTATCTGGGCACTTTGGAAAGGGAGGAGTGAGCTTTGCAACACAGACGAGGGTAGCGCCAAGTTCACGCACATGATGCTTCTGAATAGCTACCTATACGGCACAATCAATCATACGAAACAGAATGAAAAGCTCGTAGTCCGACATAACTACCTAGATAGGTGCATCAAGTCGAGAAGTCGTTGACTTCGTGAGCAGAACTATCACATCATTTCCTTCCCCCCTTCTCTCGTGTACCATACATGTAGCCGATGGCCGCCCGTTCTCCCCTAGACCTCATAGATGGGCGTCGACCCAGCTTCCGCAGCCGCGACCTGCCTCTGTCCGTCGGCCGGCATCACCATCAGCTCGATGCCCGCCGGCACGAGCAGCTGCGGCCTGCCGTCGGGTCCAGCGATCATGTACACATTTGTCATGCCCCCCGCCTAACTGGGAAGCGTCAGGGGGATGACGACGGGAGCGGCGTTTGCGTTTGCCTGGTACGTCGGCACAACTCCTCCAACGAGTCCTGCGAGCTCGGCGGCGGCGACGGCTGGATTTTCGCCCTGAGGGGGTGGTGTTGAGGGAGGAGGATGGCTTGCGAGCTCTGCCGGGGTTCCCGTCTCGTCATGTCTGTTGCTTTCGGACATCTCGGCTGGGAAGGGCGCGGTTGCCTGCTGTTTCGCGGCTCCTGCGAGCTCGGCTGGGTTTCCGAGTTCAGTATCAGCTCCCCTATTGTCTGAAGTTGGGAGGTGGGGTTCGGGGTAGTAAATAGGTGCAGAAGCTGTCGCGTGGGTGCGGATGCGGCGGATCTCGATGATGGCTCTGAGAAAGAGGATAGCGTGGAGGAGACTTTGGGTGCGTTAGAATGTAGTGACCATGCTCAAGTATTTTGTCAGGACGGACAGAAGGTTCCTGACCTCGTGAAACAAGAGAGCGAAGCCACCGCATTTCCAAGCCCCGGGTAATTGCACCCGCTGTACTGGCTGCACCTTGAAAGCTCAACAGTAGATGGGTTGTACAATATGCTCTGGGCGCACTCGATTGATTGATATCACCGCTGGTCGGTCTAGACGACGATGTGAATGTTGGCACCGAGAACACGCCGATAGGAGGTACGGATGAGTTGAGGATGAGATGTCAAACAACGAGGGGAAGCGCGCTACGGATACTAAGAACAACTGCCCGCTTCAGTCCTGTGAGCTGAAATTTGGTGGCTTGCAGCTAGTACCTATTGGAGAGAATACCTAGACAACGCCTCAAGCCTCAACAGGCGACGAGACTCGGCGGCACAAATGGACGTGCGCGTTCGCACTCAGTACGGAGTATAACTATGGCTCCCAGCATCGTGAATACGGTTGACCCAGTCACCATAGCAAAAGGACAGCGAAATAGAAAGAAGATGCATGAAGTGGACGCAACTGAACAGAATCAAGGGTTGTGAAAATGCCACGATGATGAGCGATCTTGGCGGGGGTTGAGTGGACGAGCGTCTAGGGTTAGGGCTTCTCTTCTTTAACACCGATCACTGAATGGCTTCGGACTTCATGTACGGATGTCGCTACCAAAAGTCTTCGTACACCGCCTTCAGTGCCAAGACCCTTTTAATGAGCAATGCCCTGTAAGCCCCTGAACTGAATCCCC
>MU863672.1:60730-101687 GCA_033575675.1 Parathielavia hyrcaniae | reverse complement strand
CGTACGGCCGTGGGCGAGGCATGGATATTGCAGTTGTTGACCAACGCCCGGATATCCATTACAGGTGCCGGTGCCGTTGTGGGTGCCAGTGAAGGTGTGGATTTTTAGGAGGATACGGGGGATTTGAATTGCAAGTACTTTCCTATAGAAAGTGCTAGAAAAGTGACCTGGGTGGTGAATTTCGTCAGTGGCTGGCCAAATATTGGAACTAAGTGGGTCAAAGTACCGCACTAGGATTTAAAACCGTGGAGGAGGTGTACGAAGACTTTTGGTAGCGACATCCGTAATTAACGAGAACTCAAAAGGCTGGATCGACATAACCATATGCGCGCATACATTGAGCAGGATAAGATACCCTAAAAATTCCCAACTCGATATACTATTCTTTGCGCCAAATCCAAGTTTTCCACCACCGACACTTCATTTCAAATAGCTTGAGATCTGAACTACCAGAGCCTACTACGCCTTCAAGTTCGACTCTCGCCGTGGTTGAATTGCCAACCTCTTGACGGCGGGCTCTCTTGAATACCGTTACCGCCATGGGGCGCAGGAACCTCCTTCTTTGCTTTGACGCGTTTGGGACTCTGTTCGTCCCCAAGCGGCCCATCGCGGAGCAGTACGCAACAGTGGCACGGCAAAGCGGTCTCGACGGCCTCATCACCGAACAAGTCCAGGCCTCCTTCAAGACCGCTTTCTCGGGGGCGTCAAGGGCACATCCAAACTACGGCAGAGCCAACAACATGGGCGCCGAGCAGTGGTGGACAAATGTCTGCTGGACCTGAGATCCTTCCTGATCAACACTGACATGTTCCTCTACCAGGTCATCCACAACACCTTCCAGCCACTCGTCGGCCCAAGCCAGGTCTTGCCCAAGGACCTAGCACCCAGACTGCTGCACCGCTTCTCCTCCAGCGAAGGCTACACGCTCCTGCCCGGCGTCGGTTCCCTGCTACGGTCACTCAAGCAGCAGCAGCACCACCAGCAACAACAGCACGGCTTCTTTGACCGAGTGGCAGTAGGCATCATCACCAACTCAGACGACCGCGTGCCCAGCATCCTCTCCTCCCTCGGCCTTCGCGTCAGCCCCCTGCGCTTCGGCTGCCACAGCCCCTTGCCGGGGCCGGGACCGGGGCCGGGGATCAGTCAGCCCGAGCAGTTGTTTGATATCGACCTGCACTGCATGTCCTACGACGTCGGGCACGCGAAGCCCGATAGGCAGATATTCGATGCCGCCGAGAGTCTGGCAAATCAGCTATTGCTCGCTGGACAGGGGCAGGACATGGGCGACCAGGGCCGTGCCGGCGCAGTCGACAAGGAAACCATGCGCACAACGGCGCCCTGGCTGAAGATCCACGTCGGCGACGAGTACGGGAAAGACATTCTCGGGGCGCGGGCAGCGGGATGGAGCGCGGTCCTTATCGGCACCAGTCAGGATGTCCCCCGCGGCCAGGGGGGCATACCAAGCTTGGACGACATGGAGCTTGGGAAGACGTCACTCGAAGAGGTATTCCCAGAGGACGGAGCCCCGTCGACGATACGGTCAGAGAGCACACAGCGGTTGCTCGATTGGCTTGTGAAGCAGACTGAGGTTTGATGAACATGGAGTGGAATTGTGTCAGCTCCCGGGGTATGTAATAAGACTACTTCTTCGTTGCTGCAGAGTAGTAGAGCCAAAAATAGCATGTCAAAACCAAGTACGGCCTGATCACAGGCTAGGAAACGTCATCTAGGTATACCCTCCGTCCGCGTAGAGAACCAAAAAGCAAGTGAAGAGGAAAGGAAAAGAACGAACGTGATTGCTAAACGCGCCGAGCAGCCATATATGCTGTACCAGACAAACCAGAAAGAAAACCGAGCAGAGCAGAAGAGAGCGTGATGGGGTTAAAATATGAGTACACAAACCCAGAGTTCTCTCTTCCGGAAACCAAACCGACCCGCACAAAACACTGTGTTTTGGTCCATTTTCTCTTCCTCTAGCCCGAAACTTGTAACCTCCCTTACTCAGGACCGCCGTAACTCTACTGTAGAGCTTCAACCCCTCACCCCGACATGAGGGTATCCTGGTCAACGGCAGCAGCCGGCGCAGCGGGTGACGACTCGGCCGTGCCGAGCGGTGACCGCGATGGCTCGTGCTTCTTCTTATACATGGTCTCGCACCACTCTTCGGCGCTCACCAGCGTGCGGTTGAGCACGTCGCCCACCTGCATCATCATCTGCAGGGCCTCCCTGGCGAACAGGAGCGCCAGGTGGGCGCTGTCGCGGGTCCCCACGTCCGGGCCGGCATCCGCGGGCCGGCCCTCGGCCTGCCGCACGTAGTGGAAGTGGTACAGCCCGGGGAGGCTCATGAGCTGGCCGTGAACGAGGTTCCTGGCATTCTCGGGCAGGGCGCTGCCCGCGTACTTGGAGACGGTCTGCACGGTGCGGTGGATGACGCGGAACAGATCGTCCCGGAGCTCCGTCATGCGCGAGATCAACTTTCTCCGGTCCTCGGGCGCATGCGGCGTCCCATGCTCGGCATCTGCCATGCTTTGATCTTCGTCTCGACGGCCCTGCGACACGAGGTCGTAGGCATCAATGACGCTCTTGAGGTTGACAAGGACATCCCCGAGGTACGTGTTGGTACCCTTGACCACATTGAGACAGTACTTTAGACTCCTCAGGCTCTCCTGCTTCATGGCCACACCCAGCCCAGACGTGGTCACTACGAACCGCTGACCCCACTGCTGTCTCGAGGCGTCAGGATCAGACGTCGGATGCGCCGTGTCGTCGTCGGGTGTCTCGGTGTAGGCTGGCGACCGCAGGTCATCATATGCGGGAAGCGTGTCGACCGTGCTGATGGACATGCGCCGATCGTCGCCATCCGCACTCGGCTCCCGGCGCGACGCCCCCGAACCGTTCCGCCGCTTGTCGTTCCGGTCCGCCTTGCGCCGTTTGCTGCTCCCGCGCTCCCCAGTCTCGATGTCGCCCAGCGCGCGCTGCTTTCGGCTGCGCATCCCAAAGATCCACCGCACGCCTCCTTCCACACCGGTTTTCCGACCCACGCTTCCCACCGCTTTCCCGACGGGTTTCAAGTAGCTTTCGACGTATTCGGCGCCCGTCTTGAGGTGAGGCGAGTAATTCTTGCCGCTGTTGTACGCAGAAGCAGCACCCTCGATAGTGGTCGCGAGGAGTGGATGTGACGTCGTGATCAGGGACAGGAGGGGTTCGGAGTCCGGTCTGTTGCTTTGCCCCGGAGGACTGGTCGCCTTGTAGTCCCTGTTTGCCCCGCCGTTGTTGTTCGAGGAGACGCTATGGTTTCGCGGGGAGGAGCCACAGTCTGTGAATTCAGAACAAGGGGTTAGCGTGTCCGCTGTACCATACCTCAGCCGACCCGAGCTTCTATGCTGACGCACCTGTCCTCATCTGTCCCAGAGCCTCGGCGGCGATGCGCACATCGGGGTCATCCAGGGTCACACTAGAGGCCCTCTGACCCACGCTCGGCTCCGAGCCCATGCTCGGCGACGACTCGACGGGGTCCAGAAAGCTAGGCGTGTAGTACGTCGTGAAGGGGTTGAGGCTGGGCCAATGGTTGGTCGGCTCTGCAAGAGTCCTAGGGTGCGAGGGATCTGGCGGTTTCGGGAGCGGCGCATGCGCCGAGGTGCCTGTAACGGAAGAGAGCGGGGGTAGAGTCGGGGCCGTAGGCCCGGCCGGCCTTTCATGGTGTGACTGGATGGGTGCCAGTTCGGTCGTCGGTTTGTCGGGGAAGGAGAGCGCGAGGGGCGGGAGCTGCAGGGAGGAGAGGGTATCTAACGGAGTCGGGAAGTTGCCTGGCGACTTCTCGTGGCCGCCATGGTTCGGCGAGGTCTGCATCGGAGCCGTCGGGGTATCGGCATCCGGGGTCGCTGGCTGATGCATGGCAGCGACAAGTTGTTCCTGGTCGTCAGCGAGCCGTGGCCGTGGTGAACGGTGCTCCGTAAGCATGTGACTCGGCTCCATCCTTGCTGCGTTGAATTGCCGCGAGAATAACCAAGCGACACTAACAATCAGGAACACGGCGACATTGGTGCATCACAGCGCTGAGCCTGATGCGTGGTCGCCTGGTTATTCGGTCGTCCGATACGGGTTGCGCTCTTGTCGCTCAATGTCGTCTCTCTCCAATGCACTCGTCGCAATGGCGTGAACAGAAAGGTTGGAAAGAGGAAAACCAGGAGCCACTCTGCTTTGATTGGCAAACGCTTTGCGACTCCAAGAACAATTCGGCGACGTTGAGGGGACCCAGTGCGTTGACGGGAGGTCGTGGTCGGAAGCGTCGCAGGAGCCGCCTACTTGGGCACAGAGAGAGGTGACAGCTGTGCTCGGTCTGCTAGACGGACAATGCAGCCAGGGTTTGGTGATGCGAGCGCCAGGGTTTGGTGTGGACGCCAATTCAACAAGATGCATCGTGCTCGCTAGTACTGTGTAGCGGCCGATGCACAAATAAACCGTCTGATGGTAGCGATGCCTCGGATCAAGCAAAGAGATGGTTTGTTGAAGAGTCAGCTGGGACCCGAGTACTGGCAACAATTGGGGAAGGAACCTGGAAGTCGGCAGAGATCTCTAGCCCCGCTCTTTGCATTGAAGAGGTTCCCACATGCTTTTCAGTTGGCACCGTGACCGCTAATGGTTCGGCATCGGGTTCGCCAGTGAGGTCAGGCGCCCAAAAGCGATCCACTGGCTCAGATTGGGTCTCCAGAAGCCTCCCGTCTCTCCACCCCGGGCAGGCTGGTCTCCTCATCAGGCAGTACTCGTCCGAGGCCTAGGAAAAGGACAGGTAAGGTCCGCGTACCTCCCGTCTAGTTACACGGCAGTACTCTGCGCCCATTTCACGACGGGCCCGAAACCGGCTTGACGTCCTGTGCATTGGGGCCTTTCCCTCTTGAGATCGGAGCAGAGGTTTGCTGACCGGTGAGGGTGGGGGACCGGCAGAGCAAGCCGCGCCTTTCAAAAAGGGATGGATGGTTGGACACAGGCACAGCGTCACCCTCCCGTCCCGTCCCATCACATCCATAAGCTATCGCGCCGACTAGGAAGAACTTGGACGGAATCAAGAGAGAACGCCATCCTGCACTGCAAAGGCGGGGTTTGCTGTCGGCCTACCTCGATGCCGACAGACCACCGACAGAATGGACTACCTATGTTAGCTTGTAAACGCTGTTTGGGCCTCGGAGTGTTGTTGGAGTGGGTGTCGAACTGCGACTGTTCTGTTTGATCACATGCCAGAGCAGTTTGGGCTGCAGCGACCCTTAGAGCTAGTGAGATTATCCCGGATGTCTTTGCCGCTCGGCTCCCCACCTTCACATGCAAAGGCTGTTGAGATTTGTCAACTCGCTTGCAGTCCTGCACGTGCTGGGCTCGACTTCGAGCGGCATGAGACGATCCATGCCGTCGAGCCTGGATTCCAGAGGGATTGCAGGGCAATGGCCGATTTGTGTTGATATCGGCTTCGTGCTTTGACTGAAAACAAATCGCATAAAAAAGCAGCTTGGCGTACAATCCATGCCCGGCCGGAGCCCTGGGACAGCATGCATTTTCGGCGTGCGCGGCTGTCCCAACACGACACCTCCATACCATTGGCGGTTGGTGCGGTGCTGCTCTCATCGAACATGTACTTGAAATCAGTTCGCCGACATGAGGCACGCGAAGAAAGACACACGAAGCTACTTGTCACGACAGCCGCCAGTTCACCCATGCAAAAAAGTGCAAACAAACATGTCCGGCGCCTCTGACGCCGCCCAAGCAACCTGCAGCCTCGAAAAGCAACATGCTCGGCCAGCTCTTATGGTACCGTAATGGATTCCTCTCCGCGTCTCGGAATCGCAGACATCATCAACAGCGACACGGATCGGATACTCGACAGAATGCCGGCACCTGTTGTGCGTACGATGGACTGCACTGTCTATTGGACGCGTTGGAGAGAGGAAGAGGAAGAGGAAGCGAAGAATCGCTGCCAGAAATTTTTTTGATATTGCTGGCAGGGCACGCGCAGCCCCACGCCGGAGTCAAGTTTCGCCTTGGCCGGTAGCGGGGCAAGCGGGGCCAGCCGCGCCCAGCTGGGTGGATTCGTGGAACTTTCCTGCAGGGATGTGGGGTTCCTCTGGTGCACCTCCAGCAGGTCGCTTGGGCCACATCAACGGCGACATCGCGAAACAGCAAATCCATGGCTTTGCATATCCCTTGACGAGCGACGAACCCGTAAAAGAGGACGAAGGCAAAAAATACTTTGAAAACATTGAGCTCTAAGAGATCGCCCGACAATACATTGCCACACGCGACGACAATAGACGCCAGCATCCGACTCGCAGCTCCATAGCATCCATCCATCCTTCGGCTCCCTCGTTTCGTCGAAAGCGCTCTTACGGCTTCGGGCGCAAGCACGCACATCCCCCCCTCGCCATGGCGTCGGCCGTCTTCTTCCTCGACCTCAAGGGCAAGACGCTCCTGGCCCGCAACTACAGGGGGGACATCCCCATGTCGGCCGTCGAAAAGTTCCCCGTCCTCCTCAGTGAAGCCGAGGAAGAGTCATCAGCAGTGCCACCTTGCTTCTCCCACGAAGGCATCAACGTGAGAAGAGCTGACCCCGCCACCAGAGACGTCGTCGCTGCAAGCCTCGTACGGGGGGAACACAATAGACAAGATAGCTGATGGCGTGCTCCGCAGTACCTCTACATCCGACACAACAACCTGTACCTGCTCGCGCTCACAAAACGAAACACCAATGCGGCCGAGATTCTGCTCTTTCTGCACAAGATTGTCGAGGTGTTTACCGAGTACTTCAAGGCGCTCGAGGAGGAGTCGATACGCGACAACTTTGTCATCATCTACGAGCTGCTCGACGAGATGATGGACTTTGGCTACCCGCAGACGACCGAGTCCAAGATTCTGCAGGAGTACATCACGCAGGAGTCGCACAAGCTCGAGATCCAGGCGCGGCCGCCCATTGCCGTGACCAACGCCGTGTCGTGGCGGTCCGAGGGCATCCGCTACCGCAAGAACGAGGTGTTCCTCGACGTGGTCGAGTCGCTCAACCTGCTCGTGTCGGCCAACGGAAACGTGCTGCGGTCCGAGATCCTGGGGGCCATCAAGATGAAGTGCTACCTGTCGGGCATGCCCGAGCTGCGGCTGGGGCTCAACGACAAGGTCATGTTTGAGACGACGGGCCGCACGACGCGCGGCAAGGCCATCGAGATGGAGGACGTCAAGTTCCACCAGTGCGTGCGCCTGTCGCGCTTCGAGAACGACCGCACCATCAGCTTCATCCCGCCCGACGGCGAGTTCGAGCTCATGTCGTACCGCCTCAACACCCAGGTCAAGCCGCTCATCTGGGTCGAGTGCGTCGTCGAGTCGCACAGCGGCTCGCGCATCGAGTACATGCTCAAGGCCCGCGCCCAGTTCAAGCGCCGCAGCACCGCCAACAACGTCGAGATCGTTGTGCCCGTCCCCGACGACGCCGACACGCCGCGCTTCCGCACCAACGTCGGCTCGGTTCACTACGCGCCCGAGCAGAGCGCCATCGTCTGGAAGATCAAGCAGTTTGGTGGCGGCAAGGAGTTCCTCATGCGCGCCGAGTTGGGCCTGCCGAGCGTCCGCGGCGACGACGAGCACGGCGGCGGCATGACGGGCGGCTTCGGAGGCAGCATGGGCGGCATCGGAGCCCCCGGCAAGGGCGCCAAGAGGCCCATCCAGGTCAAGTTTGAGATTCCCTACTTTACCACCAGCGGGATCCAGGTACGCTACCTGAAGATTACCGAGCCAAAGGTGTGTGTCTGTCCTTTTCGTGTGCGTGCCTTACTGACCGCGCCGGTTGCAGCTCCAATACCCTTCGCTGCCATGGGTGCGGTACATTACACAATCCGGCGACATTGCTGTCAGGCTACCAGACGCGGTATGAGGCGTGGATTTCGGCGGGTGGTCCGCGTTGGGGGACAGGCAAGGGGGTCTGTTGTGGAGTATGGTGTGTATATGAGCGACTGGCGGATGAGCATCATGTTCGAGCTAGGCTCCTACCGTAGGCCACAATTTGCCCGGGCACAGGGGCCTGGACGTCACCCCTGCATATCTGCCGTTGTCCGCCACGAGATGCCAAGTCCCGTCGGGCATCATGATGGAAAAGGTGTAGGATGGAGAAGGAGGCGCTTTGGATAGAAGTGCCATGCCCGAAACTCGCCGACGGCCTACCACACAGTACGGCAGGCAACGACGACTGAGTCCACGGCGCCAGACAAGCGACACCGGCAACAGGAAAAACCAACAAACATCCTATATAGTGTAGCGGTTTAGCATTCCAGATTTTCATCTCTTGGTGGCTATTTCTGGCGACCCGGGTTCGAACCCCGGTATAGGAATTAGGTCTCTTTTTGCTCGTGTGCATCCTCTGAGTCACGTTCGCTCGTGAAGTTTCAGCAACAGGCCGCATGTGTGCTTGCCGTTTCGACTCTTTTTGATCACTGCAGAGCAGGGCAGTTGCCCCCACGCCGCTCCTTCCGCCAATATAGGTGGCTACCTAGCAAGGTACCTACTTTGCAAGAATCTTTAGAAAGAGTCAACTTAGAGTCCTTAACTTCTCTGCTCTCAGGCCTCCCAGTCTCGGAACTCACCGTGGACCTACCGCAGCCTACGCCGCGTGTTTTCTACCCATTTCTTCTCAACAAACACGACAACACGACTCCATCCGGTTCATGCATCTCCTGGCCATTCGACCTGCTCAGTGCATGCCTGCAAGTGGGACGTTGTCCCGTTCCCGCAAGTTGAACGGTTCAACCACTCGTCCTGGACCAGGGCGGGCAGCGTGGGCGTTGCTTGACACGCACCCCCTCATCAGATGACCACATTTGGCTCGTCAGTCTGTATCCTGCATCGACCGCCTCAAGTTCACTACCCGCCAGCATCACCCGCACTTCAGGTTGTTGTTCTTCTCTCGATACCTCACATCCAGTGCTAACCGATATCGGGCAACAGCCCAGTACCAAGCGCACTGTGAGTGCACCCGTCTCGAGAACGGGGCCGGAGGGTTGCACAACATCAGCCACTGGCATCATTTGTCGGCAGCGGGGTGGTTATACTGCAGCGCATCACATGGCTGGAGGTAGCTGGACACAGCAATTCAAAGTGCGGTCGAGCATTGCTTCCGTCGGGCATCGAGAAGACGGAACTCAGGGCTGTGCCGTGCGCAGAAGGGTGCGGATTCCCTTTCTGGGAGATCCGATCATGCCGCCTCAACTGGCATCCCACGGCCTCGGATGGACGGCACGCCCACGCTTGCATCATACGACCTACGGCTCTCAAAGCACATCATGCGCAAGAGGCGACTTGCTGGCTCGCCTTCTCACCAGGCGAGGAATCAAGCGAGACACGTCACTACAACCACCAGCCATACCAGTGGGCCGCGATGAACGCCCTGAATCTCGTCGGTGTGGATGGGGGGACGAAGTCTGTCTGTCTTTGGTGCGACGTGGGTTGGCTGCAGTAGAAAGGGAGTCCTTGGCCGGAATTTCACTTCAGAACACTCTTACAACCAGCCACTCTTCGTCCGAGAAAAAGGGGCCGTCCCTCGCTTGAAGCGGCTGCCATAAAGCACCCGAGGGGGGATGGCCGCTTGTGGCAGCCATAACCCCCACGCTCGCGGGCATGAAAAGCCGAGCTAACCCGACAGCTCCGACTATTACCACCTAACGTTTGGTGTGTGCCGGCTTGTCTGCGTTCCGACTGTGGTATAGAGCTCGGAGGCTCCCTTGGTCGAGGCAATGCTCTCGCGTCACACAGGACGTGGAATTATGGCATCCTGCAACTTCAGCCAAAGGGATGTCCACGCCATGCTGCCCCAGCCTGCCGTCCCCGACGACTTAAGAGTGTCGGCCAGTGGGCTCCGACTCGCAACTTTAATGGAGCACCTCGCCCATCCAGGGTGCCCAACGGCTTGTCGCGAGGCAACGGGAAAGACCTGGCACCAAGCCTTCCGGGTACCCAGGACCTGCCGTGCCGTTAACCGAGGGGAAACCGACCTCTCAGCCAGCCTGGTGTTGGCATGTCGGCCAGCCGTGTGCCAAGTGCGGGCTGTGCTTGTGAACACCACTGACTCGGAGGCAACCTTTCAACGGTATCCGACTCTCCCGCCGTCGGTGCCCAGCCAGCCTTGCGACGCACACCACCGAGTCACAAAGCGGGTCAGGCACGGCTTCGGTCACGATGCCGAACCTATTACCGGGTACGTTACAAAGGGTGGTGACACCCGAACAACCAGACCGCCAATGTGGTTGTGTGTCGGCTCAGGCTTCTCGACAACGGATCGGAGCACAGTGCCGCGCCCTCTCCCGCAAGCACACCAATCCCGCCGAACTTGGGCTCCGGAGCAACGACCACGCTCTACCACCGTCTAGCTAATCAGATGTGGCCAGCTTCCCTATTCAATGTCCCGGAAGCTTCACCGCCAATGCCACCGTGCCCCTGACTAGTAGTTCCCGGCCTGACTGATTCTCATGCCCAACGGGTCGTGAAGGACCGGAAAGGTAAGATGGGTTGGGCATTCATAATGAGCTTGCTCCATTGCCGTCCAGCATGGTGCCCCTTCCAGAGGAGCTGCATCGAGCTCAAGAAGGCGACTTTGATATATAAGTGACCTGCATCTCATCTCTGTCGTTTGTGACAGATCTGGACAACACCGGGAACTAACACCGCAGACCACATAACCGGCCTGGCATCTTCCGAGCTTCTGCTGTCCCACCACTACCGCCTCGCCATTCGCCCGTCGAGCATCGCCATGTTCTCCGCCGCTGTGAGTGGCTTACGCCTCCCGGACGTTGAATGTGCTGATTGACTGACTATATTGCTCACGCGACTTGTAACCAGACGGGCTACACGTTGGCCCAGGCTAGCGGTAAACCCAACAAGCATGGTTCCAGCAGCCATGGAAGCCGTCGCGGCACCACGGACGGCCACTCAAGGGGTACGAAAACAAAGTCCCAGAAACAAGCCGGCCAGGGAACCTCCAGGAATTCTTTTCTTTTCGTCGTCAACGAGTTTCAGGTCAACTATGAACCGCTGCAGGGACAAGGCCACACCTTGACGGACCAGTGGCTCAACACAATGCCGCCGCAGCAAGCCGAGGCATACGTAGGCGAGTCCCCTGGGACAGTGTTCAGGTACGAGGACGGAGTCGTGTCCCCCGCCCCCGGATATTGCTGGTAAGACGTCCTCACCCCCCAGCATGTGGTCAAGTTTTGAAACCAGAGGTGCCGAGAGGCTGACTTAGGGTTCTAGGTACAGGCCAGCCATGGGCCAAGAGGGGCGCATAGCCCGCCTCAACCAGGCCGCCAACGAGTTCGACGGGTGGCCGGCTGTGTACCGGGCCCAGACCGTGTTTGCCTGCTCGGCGCTGTTGCCCATGATCGTGGCCCACGGAGACGCGTCGCTGCCGGGTTCCACGTTTATGCGCCGCAATTGCCCCTGCGACCACGACTACGACGTGCCGGGGTGCTCACCCTGGTCGTATCTGCATTTCACCCCGGGCCACGTCGGCGGCGTCTCGTACGTCAATGCCGACTCGTCGGGCAACCCCTGGGCCGTCGGCCAGCAGGCTTCGTGGATCCCCTCGCTGGTGCCTAGCGCGTACAAGAACACCACCCCCTCGGCGCCGCACTCGAGCGGTCTCTCGGGTCACCTGGCCATCATTATTGCCCTGATGGGCTTCCACGGACGACCGCGTCATGCGAGCAACGTCTTTCTGGAGCAGAGATGGCACAGGGGCCAGTGGCTGGGCTCGAGCAGGGCCTCCAGTTACTGTGTGTAATCCATCATCCCCATGCAGCGGAGACGATCTCACGGGCACCCGGCTAACTGGAGCAGTGCCAAAGTTGGGCGAAACACCCCGCGGGCTCTTTGTCCAGATCTGCGTGGACAACTTGGAAGACGGTCAGCCTGACGACGAAGAGTTCAACCTGCCAGTCAGTTTCTGGAGCGAGACCTTGATGCCGGGGTTGGAATATAGGACCATTCTTGTTCATGGCTAGGGTGGGGTGATAAGTTGGGGGACCTGGGCACTGTGGGCAGCGAGCCCCTGATGGTTTCTCTCTCTCTATACTTTTGTGTTTTGTTTCCACATGGACCGAGGGACAACCATCTCTCTTCCTTCTTCCGTCACCTCTCGTTCACGTCGAGTTTATCAGCCGCACCCGCCTTCTAGATACCCTGTGCTCTTCTGAGTTCTAACACAACATTATCACATGGACCCTGAACCACAAGACCTGTGTTGAAAAGTGCATCAACGTATTCCGAACATACCAGAAATGGGCGTGCCAATCACCTAAAGGCCCAACTGCCGAAGCTGATCTACTAGGTCCCTATTGATACATATAGACAAGGTTTATACATGGGCTCAGTACTCAGCATTAGACCCCGGACGCATCCCCACACCCTAAATACACATAATCCCTGCCCCAAGCCGAGCCTAGTCAACAAGGAGCACGGCACTCTCTGTCGCGGCCCTCCTGTTGGACTCGTTCATGGCGCTCTTGGGATAGCAGAAGCTCAGCCCCGTGCCCTGGGGCCCGTCGGCGTAGACCCACGACACGCCCATGCAGCGGCCGCGGGCCGAGGCCGGGTACAGGTTGAGCTGGGCGCACAGGTGGATGCAGTCGAGCATGGTGAGCACGGGGAACTGGGCCATATCCTGGCTCGGGTAGTCTGTCTCGCAGACGCGCGCAAAGGTCACTACCCAACAATGTCAGTCGTTTCATGCCTACTGTAGCATGTTGAAGGTGTCTCGGGAGTACTTCGGGAGCAAAACCTGCCGCTTTGGGGACAAAGCGACTCCCGTGACTCCCGAGACACTTTGAAAAAGGGAAGAAACAGCAGGGATTTGACATACGGTTGGTGCCTGGCACCGTGTAGTTGACGTCGCTGCCCTCGGGCAGCGGGCACTCCGGGATGACGTCGCCTAGCGCGACGGCTGAGGTGATGGACCGGTCTGTGTCGAAGCAGATCTTGCCGTTGTCGGTGGACCCCGTGGCTGCTGCTGCTGTTGATGTTGATGTGGCACTTCCGGTGATGAGGGAAGTGGAGCTGGGGCTCGGGATTGGGTTTGTTAGTATTAACCATGTCTTCACGTTGGTAGGTAGCTATAAAGGCTTTGAATTCAATCCTGGTGTGCACTCACCCGGAACAGGAAGACTGTTGTGTATCCAATCCCCCCGCGGGTGATGATGACACTCTGCTCTGCACGACGCCGAGCACGACGAGTCCCACGGCCAGCAAGATGTTGCTGAGCGTCAGGAAGAAAGTGGTCTTGCGCAGGCCCAGGATCTTGGCCGGCTCTTTGGCGTCTCCGTGTTGCAGTGGCTGGACAGGCGGCTGGAAGGGCGACAGGATCTTCTCGGGGGGCGAGTAGGGGATGGGCATCTCTTGCCAGTTCCGGGACGTGTCATCTTGCTGCTGCTGCGGGCGGGACTGGTGGTCGGACTGGCTCGGGGCCGGGTGCAGGCCGTTCCAGGGGGAGACGTCGACGGGCTGGAGTCGCTCGAGGTCCTCCCTGCTCCACCCAACCGAATGTGCCATGCTGGGGGGGGCTCGATTGCCGTGGGCGGGCTACCTCAGAGGGATGTGAATTAGATGCGTCGCATGCACGTCAACCGACATGAACGCTGATGTCGGGTCGAGGCGGTCAGGTCCAGCATAGAGGTGTCTTATCCGTCCAGTCGTGCATCTTCTGGTCCTGTGGCAAAGGGGGCATCGCGCTCACGGTCCCGCTCCTCCGGCACAACCGCGGCGCAGAGGAGGATCCGATCCGAGACGCAAAAGAATCGCCCCCGCGCGACGGTTGCATTGGAGTTCCACGGCCCCCAAGCACTAAGCCCTTCCTGGCGCACCAAGCGCTGGATGTAAGCGCCGAGACGCGCAGCCGTGGCGTTCGTCTTATCTCACGTCTGGTTGACGGCTGTTGGGATGACGAATGCTCGGTTCACTGGGACATCTAATATGTAATTAGTCCATCAGTTAGTTAGTTACATGTACTCGATAATTAGACATTTTCAAAACTCAACCCCTTGTCCGGTGTCGCCAGTTCAGCGCTGCGGAATTAACGGAGGGGGTGCGGAGTCAACTAGTACATGTACCACAATGCTACCTGACCTTACTGTACCTTGTTTGTGCCTTGGAGCCTGGAGCCTGGAGCCTGGAGTTGGAGCCTGGAGTGAACTTGGAAGCTGCTGATCCTTCCCCTCTTTGCCCCTGATTTACCTCAGCTGAGCTTACCTAGCTGTCCATAAAGGCGAAACCCACGATAAAGCCGATTAACGCATCCCCTGTATCGTGTATCATTGACGTTGATATAGTTGCCATGCCTGAACCCGCCGCACCCCCGGGCTTTACTGACCACAACTTCAAGTCAGCCAGCGGTGTTGAGCTTGCCGTGCGCGTGTGGCCCGCCGAAAGCACCGTCGACGAGCCGGCGCCGTTTGTGCTCTGGTATGTGTCGCAGCTTAATACAGGTGGTCGCACGAGTGTTCACTCAGCACCAATATTCCCTGATGCCTCACTCGGCAAATGACAACTAAAAGCTTGTAATAATTTCAACTGACAGACACGGCCTCCAGGACCCATGGCGGCGGGTGGTTTGGCGGTTTCCGTAGGTGCTCTTCTTCAAGAGACCTAATATCTTAGTATGCGCGCAAAGCTGGGACTAACAACACGGCAGACTTTGCGCCGCTGCCGTGGATGGCGCCCGGCTTCCGGCGGCGTGGCTACCACTTTGTCTCGCACAACTACCGACTCGCGCCGCAAGCACGGGTGGACGACCAGCTGGCCGACTGCCTCGAGGCCGTGGCCTGGTGCCGCGCCCACCTGCCCGCCGTCTTCGGCCCCGACAAGGTCGACGTCGACCGCTACGTCCTCTGCGGCGAGTCCGCCGGCGGCCATCTGGCGACCCTGATGGGCACTCGCCTCCTGTCTGGAACAGCCCCGGTGCCCCCGAGCGCCATCGTCGACGTGTACGGGATCATAGACTTCCCGACCATGCCCGCCTTTGGGCCCCCTGAACAACGGCCCAGCCGAGCCACTGGAGGACCCTGGGTCGGCAAGTTCACCGAGGCGGAGCTCAACGCGCTGCTGCGGGACCGCGACCCGGCCAACGTGCTGACCGACGCCCTCTCGTGGAACCAGTTCGAGTTCCTGACCGAGGCCGAGATCAGCACCCTCTGGGCGACCGAGTTCCGGTACACGGACCGGGCTTTGATGCAGGCCGAGCTGCACATGATGCACTCGCTGGGGCGGTCCGCCGACGGCCTGCGCGTCGGCATACTGCACGGGGACGAGTTCGCGACCGAGGACGACTTCATGGCCTTTGTCCGCTCCATGTCCCCGCTGAGAGTGCTGCAGCAGCGGGTTGGCGAGGGGAAGAGGGGGCGAGACTTGTACCCACCCACCGCGTTCCTGCACGGCACCGGTGACGTGGATGTCCCCATCCAGCAGAGCTATGCCATGGCCGCGTTGCTCAAGGACGCCGGCGTTCTCGTGGTGGAGTACTACGAGGAGGACGGCTTGCACGTCTTTGACATCAAGTACACGGTAAGGGGTTTGCCGGTCCTGATGGAGAGATGACTACGGTACTGACTTGGCGCTCCAGGGCCCGGAAGTGTATGGATGGAGCACGTATATCGAGCCTCTCCTAAGGTTCGTCGACACGCATGTCATGAGGCCTACCTAGGACTCTGTTGGAAGTGGGAACCTTTGGGCATTCACAGGCACTGTGATCGACGAGGCTTGGCTGTTGGAGTCACTCAAACTGGAACACCGTCCGGTTATTCCCCAGGCTACTACTAATTACCTGATGTTGGTCACCCCGTAATCAAGCTAGGATGGTTCAACTCCATGATTCCAAGACCGGCGTCTGAACCAACCTGGAACCCTCCATCAGCGCCGGTAATTATCCTCTGCGCGACCTATTATAAGAGCCTCAACCTTAACACACCTCTTGGGTAGCAATTCCCGGCCTGGCTAAAGTCTCCCGCTGAAAACGTGGACCCCATCCAGCAACGTGAAGGGAGCTTTCCCTTTTATTCCAGCTCACGTCCACCAATGCATGGTAACATCGGCCCTGGGAGTTCGATGACGAGAAACCAGAGCGCGGAACGTCGCCCGCCGGGACAGGGTGTAGAGCATGACACGAACTGGTCTAGAGTGACACCGACATGAACCGAAACGGTCTTGATGCAGCTTAGTGCCGCCCATCGTGGACCGGAAGCAACTGGACAGCCATGCCGTTGACGTCTTGGCATCCCCAGGTTCCCGGGAGCCCACTCGCAGCCGCTTGCCCGGAGTTCAGGCTAAAATTCCCCATAGGACCGTTCCGACTAGGCTTTTCTCCGACCATGCACACGTGGGAGTGGCTCCTCGGAAGGGATCCGAAGCTGCGAAGCCTCTTCTACGAGGCCGGGCATTCAGGCATTCGCGGCCCCATTGGGAGGCATACCTACCTGACCTATGCCTGGGGGTTGCCCCATGTACTTGTACCCAGTAGTGTGTACCAATCTGGCCCGGGGTGAGGCCGAAACCCGGGGAGAAAGAATCTTCCAGTGCAGCTGACCGGGAATGCCTGGCAAGAAAAGGCATATAAAGGGCTGCCCCAAGGCCGGTCTAGCCGTCCTGTCTGAGTTGAGTATAGCATGAGAGCAGCTGTTCTCAGCCTTGGACCATCTCGAACCACTGATCCCTGAAATCGACGTCAAGATGATGTCTCCAGCCCTCGCCTCGACCCTGCTCGTCGTCCTCGGCGCCGCGGGTGTCAGCGCCCAGCAGCGACAAAGCCTTTGGGGGCAGTGTGGCGGTCAGAATTGGAGCGGCCCGACTCTTTGTGTTGAGGGATCGTACTGTAAGCCATGTCTCTCGGTCTCTCCTTGCCCCAGACTGGCCCCGACACTGCAAGATTATGCAAAAAAGAGCTGATGTTTGTGGCACCAGGCTTCCACCAGAACCAGTGGTACCACCAGTGCCTCCCGGGCAGCGGCCCCTCGACGACCCCTCCGGCCACCACCAGCGCTCAGACGACCGTCACCACGTCCCGCGTGACATCCGCTCCTCCGAGCACGACATCCTCCACAGGAGGCGGCCCCACAACCTGCCCGGCCGTCCCCGGTGGTTTTGGAAACCCCGTCTCCAACGCGCTGAACGACCCCTTTACCTTCCACGGAGGCGGCAAGGTGACCAGCAGGGCCGACTGGGCGTGCCGGCAGGCCGAGATCAGCCAGCTGCTGCAGCGATACGAGCTCGGCACGCTCCCGCCCAAGCCGTCGTCGGTCACGGCCAGCTTCTCGGGCAGCACGCTGACGATCCAGGTGTCGGACAGCGGCCGGTCCATCTCCTTCTCCGTCACCATCAACAACCGGCCGTCGGGCGGCGGCCCCCACCCGGCCATCATCAACTACGGCTCGCTCGGCGGCCTCCCCGTGCCGGCCGGGGTGGCCACCATCTCGTTCAACAACGACGACATCGCGCAGCAGCAGGGCCAGTCGTCGCGGGGCCGCGGCAAGTTCTACGACCTCTACGGCAGCGGGCACTCGGCGGGGGCGCTGACGGCGTGGGCGTGGGGCGTCTCGCGCATCATCGACGCGCTGGAGCTGACGCGGGCCCAGACCAACATCGACCCGGCCCGGATCGGCGTCACGGGCTGCTCGCGCAACGGCAAGGGCGCCATGGTGGCGGGCGCGCTCGAGCCACGCATCGCCCTGACGCTGCCCGAGGAGTCCGGCGCGGGCGGGGCCGGGTGCTGGCGCATCGCGGCGTGGCAGAAGTCGCAGGGCACCAACGTGCAGGACGCGCCGCAGATCGTGCAGGAGAACGTGTGGTTCTCGCCGGCCTTCAACAGCCACGTCAACAACGTCAACTCGCTGCCGTTTGACCACCATCTGCTCGCGGGCCTGATCGCGCCGCGGGCCCTGTACGTCATGGAGAACGTCGACATGGAGTGGCTCGGCAAGATCTCGACCTACGGCTGCATGGGCATCGCGCGCAAGCAGTGGCAGGCCCTCGGCGCGCTCGACCGCTTCGGCTACTCCCAGGTCGGCGGCAACTCGCACTGCAGCTTCCCCTCGTCGCAGCAGGGCGCCGAGCTCAACGCCTTCATCGGCAAGTTCCTGCTCAACAACCAGGGCGCGGGCACCACGTCCATCTTCCGCTCCACCCAGAACCACAACTTCAACCTTGACAGCTGGAGCCCCTGGCCCGTCCCCACCCTGTCGTGAGGTCGAGGTTGAGGTCGAGGTCGAGGTCGAGGTCTCGGAGGGAGGCGGTGGGAGAGAGAGTACGTATTGTACCTGAGTGGGAGGTGGGAGCGTGCCCAAATCTCGAGTACCATTCCATGTATGCGCAGGAGGTGGCGCATATAGGTAGTAAGGATAGGGAAGAAAGGAATGTGATCGACCTAGCAATCTTGAGGGGTTGATCATGCTGGATCTGAAACTGTGCCTTGAAACGATGACATGGCCAGCAAGACAGGGAGGCTGACCAAGACTCCGGTCCCAAACTCCAACCTCCTGAAGGCGGCGCTCCTTGATCTTGGCTGGACCCGACCAATGGTGACCTCGTTCTGGCAAGGATTGTCCTGCTTTGAGCCGCTGTCTCGCTGCCGTTCGTCCCGGGCTTGGTGGACCAGAGAGAAAAATAAAAAAAACCTCGGATGCTGCGGTATGAGGCCCGGAGATGGCACGAGTAGTGGATTGATTGAGTTGACCCGGGAGCGATACCAGGTACTACCTCAGGTGAAGTGTTCCGGGGGAAAGCAAACAAGCAAGGTCGGATGAGCATATCGCCGCACACCGAGCGGGACCCTTGCTCGAGCCTTGACCCTTCTGACAAGATGAACTGAGGGTCTGGGCAACGATCATCTGCCGTGTGCCACCATGTCAAGGGTTCTGCAAGGGTGGCTTTCCTGCAGCGGCGGAAGCGAGGCAGTTGAGAGGTCTAGACTCCGACGTGCGTCCTGATTTTCGGCACAGGCACCTCTGGAGGAGTGGGATCGACACAGGGGGGGAAGGGGGGAGAATGAAGGATAGCGATGGTACCTTATCGCCCAGCCGGGATCTCAGTACTAGTACCTTGTGTTGATAGTACCATAGTAATAAGATTAGAGAGTCGATTATTCCCGGAGTTTTTCCGTTTCTTTCTGTGAAGTTTAAGGTTTTGACTCGGTAGGAAGGGCAACTATTGAAGAGGAAGATAACATACCTTGGAGAGACATAATAAATGAAGAAGGTTCAATGATGGTTAGTCGAAGGAAGCGGAACGAGCAAGAAACCAAGACAGCAGTCCTGTGTAGAGGGAGGCAAATGAAGAAAATCATCAATTGTTGTAGTTGACAGCTCAGAGAAAGCCGAGCTCGGTACGAATTAACGGAATACTGTGTACGGAATACATGTGCGAGTCCCCAGCTGTGCCTGGTCGTGTCCCACCCTAAAATCCACCCTTGCCCCACTTGCAGACCCTGAGCGAATGACTTCATTCGTTCTGGAAATGCTCGGTCGGCACCCACCTTTTTTAGCGTCCAGCTTTCCTGTTTGCCATGCTGAGCCATGCAGTTGCTGCCATGGGATGTTCGAGCGCCCCACATCGGAGCTTCGTCCACCCCCGCGAAAGTTCTCCCCGAAGTGCTGCCAACGATCGGGCCTGATCCACCGGCTCGTCACGTTTCTGGCCATCGACGATCACACCGCACATACCTACATTACGGCCTCGTCCACCGGGACGCCCAGCCGTGCGGCAAAAGATGGGGCCAGCGGCTGCGTTGCGGCGAAGAAGACGAAGGCGAGAGCAGAGTCTGTCGAATCTGCTTCTCGTCTGTGACGTCTGAAATCCAGAATCCGGAAACCTGCCGACCCTTACCACAGTAGTGTGCACTCAGAATATTCTTTTCCTCGTACACAGCCCCTAGGGCGATTCGACTGAGAGTGCCCGGAGCAAACACTACTGCGCTCGATTCATCCATCCCAAAACACGACACCAGTCCGCTGGGCATGAGTCCCGCCGCCACCACGCTCGCACTGCCGTCCGCCTCCGCGTCGACTGTCTATTGGCCAATTGCCCACTTCCACCCTCGCACGTCGCACCGTGCCTCATCATCCATCTGGATCTCGGCCGTGCCATTCTACCTGCGACGCTTCACCACCCTGCCCCATCTCTGCTTTCGCCCGACGTCTGCCACCCCCTTTCCCGTTTCGAGCCCCCGTCGCCCGCCCGGCTTTCCATCCGCCAGCAGCCCGCCGTCATACATCTATCCCCGCCCCGCCCACCCCGCGACCCGGCCCTCCTCCGCCATGCCGCGAAAGTCCAAGTCACCCAAGGAGACGCAGACGTCCCTGACCTCGCTCAACGCCGAAGAACCGGTCGCTCCCCAAGTCCACCTCCGGCGATCGAACCGTCGCATGTCCAAGACGATGCTGCCGCCCGAGGACACCGCTGACCCCACGTCGGGCCCCATGCTGGGCATCAGGCCGCCAGCAGACGAGGACGTCAACAGCGAGAAGATGCGCCAGCACAAGGACGCCGTCGGGGAGGACATGAGGCTCGCCATTGAGGGGCTCGCCCGCATGGAGCGTCGGTTACGGAGTGCCACAAAACGCCAGAAGCTGCAGCTCGAGCATGACGCCCGCTCGGACGAACCGCGCAAATCATCCGTCCTCCAGGTCATGCACCACTCGGCCGACCCCGATTCCTCGTCCATTCAACAGGGGAGCCTAGCACGCACCAAGCCCACGGCCGAGCCGGGAACGGGAGCGGCACCCGACGATGCGGGCTCCGGAGGCCAGCTTCCCACGCCCGAGGAGGACGAGGACAAGCAGGACGATTTTGCCCGAGACATAAGTAAAGGCATGAGCATGGACCCCGAGTCCAAGAGGATAGACGCCCCCGAGGAAGCCCCCGACGTCCCCGAGCGCGGCGCTGCGAGGGCCCCGCCCGTCAACAGCGATTACCTGCCGCTGCCTTGGAAGGGACGCCTGGGCTATGCGTGCTTGAACACGTATCTGCGCTCGGCCAAGACGCCCGTCTTCTGCTCCCGGACCTGTCGAATGGCGTCCATCATCGACCACCGGTACCCGCTGCTCGACGAGTCCCAGCCAGAACACCCGGTCAAGAATCGCCCCGACAAGTCCAAGGAGCCCTCGGTTGAGCGCGGCCAGAAGTTCCTCCAGAACATCGGCCTGACCAACGCCCGGGACATTGTCCGCATGTTGCGGTGGAACGACAAGTACAACATCAAATTCATGCGCCTCAGTTCCGAGATGTTCCCATTTGCCAGCCACCTGGAGCACGGTTACAGCCTGGCTTCCTTTGCCTCCGATGTGCTTGCCGAGGCCGGACAAGTTGCCGCCGAGCTGGGCCATCGCCTTACTGTTCATCCGGGTCAATTTACACAGCGTATGTATTCAAAACGCGGCGCCCCCATCTCCATTTCTCGTGACTAATGTTTGTCGGTACAGTCGGCTCACCCCGTAAAGAGGTGATTACCGCAGCCGTCCGAGACTTGGAATACCACGACGAGATGCTGTCGCTGCTCCGGCTTCCGAAGCAGCAGGACCGCGACGCCGTCATGATCCTGCACATGGGGGGCGTGTACGGAGACAAGGCGGCCACGCTAGACAGGTTCCGCCAGAACTACGCCAAGCTCTCGCCTTCGATCAAGGCCCGCCTCGTGCTGGAGAACGATGACGTGGGCTGGACCGTGCACGACCTGCTCCCCGTCTGCGAGGAGCTCAACATCCCTCTCGTGCTGGATTATCACCACCACAACATACTCTTTGACAGCACCAAATGCCGCGAAGGCACGCTCGACATCAGCGACGCCGAGCTCCAAGCGCGCATCGCCGCGACCTGGACACGCAAGGGCGCCCGGCAGAAAATGCACTACAGCGAGCCCTGCCCCGGCGCCGTGACGCCCCGCGACAGGCGCAAGCACAGCCCCCGCGTGGCGACTCTGCCGCCCTGCCCGCCCGACATGGACCTGATGATCGAGGCCAAGGACAAGGAGCAGGCCGTGTTTGAGCTCATGCGCAACTTCAAGCTGCCCGGCTTCGAGCACATCCACGACGTGGTCCCCCACGAGCGCGACGACGAGTCCCGGCCCGCCCCGGCCGTGCCCAAGAAGAAGCAGAAGGCGGCGGCAAATCTGAAGAGGAAACGAGCGCCGGACGAAGAGGCCATCGAGCTGAACGACGTTGGCGCGGGGGCCGAGGATCAAGAGCAGATGAAGCTTGCCATAGAGGTTTCGGACGAGAATTATGCCATGGGCGGGCCCAACAACAGGGTGTACTGGCCGCCCGGGCAGGAGGACTGGCTGAAGCCCACGAAGAGGGGGGCCAAACCTCTGAGGACAGATGGACTGGCCGGATGAGTGTTGATACAAAGTGAGCATCATGTATTTACGTCTGGTGGGTGGGTATGGTTGGATTATGGCGTCGAGGTGTTGCTGTTTTTGTTGGCTAATCACTGGACTCGCATGGCAACGGGCAACAGGAAACGGCTTCCAGGCGGTCAATATTGAGTTTCTATAACTACCTACTTAATCGCTTTCCAAAGTATTCGTCTGCATGTGCTGTTACCCCTCCCTGGCTTCCAGGTTGCCCCAGTCTGACAGTGTCTCTTGCACTGCTGGTGGCTCACAAGGACAAACTCACCATGGAGATGAATTCGCAGTGTAGCTTTACGCCAGTTGCTTTACCACGAATCCTCGGTTGGCTCAGTTGCTTATCTTGTTTTCCTTCCCTGCTCATCAATTCACAAATCGTCCAGGATTTGATAGCAGAGATCGGAGAGACGTGTCCGGCTCCATGACGAAAATCCTTGATAGTAAGCTTTCTATAGTACCTACTGTGTAGCCGGGTGACTACGAGCAAGCCAACGTCCGAATGCCTGGAATAGATCGGCTACATCCTAGCAAATGATCTACATGTACGGAAGGGAAGCTCCTTATCTCATCCAACCCGCTCGCCACCATTTGCACAACCAGCACAAGACATCAAATTCACCCCCACATCATACATGATTGCTCCGGGCTTAGCCATCTACACACTCAGTACTCTACAACAGTCATTCTCTCGTCACGAAACGTTTGTGGTCCCCTTGGGAACTTTTATCCCCTCCTTGAACGACCAACCCTTGCGTCACCTCCAAACATTACTTCATGACCTGACCATAACATGTGTGGCATGCGTTACATGTCCCGACCCCCGAGCCCCGTTTCCCAGCTCGAATCGATGACGTCCTGTGTCGCCTCACCTCCCGGACAGTTTCCTCCTCCCAAAACACCCGACCAGGACAAAACACCAAGACCAAGACCAAGACCAAGACCATGACCAAGACCAAGACCAACACCAAGACCAACACCAACACCAACAGCCTCAATAAGCGACCCCATCACGGTATTTTATCACTTAGCCGATTCCCATGCTCCTCCTATGACGCCCCCTCCCTGCCGCCAACAAAGAGAGCTCCAACTTGAATCCCTCCCCACTCCTCAAAACAGAGCAACACCAGGATTGATACGCGCTAAGTAGTAGTGGTGCTATAGTACACGGCCTGAGCCTGAGCCACCTCGCCGCGCAGCTCCCTGCAGCGCGGGTGGGCGCAGGTGCCGCAGAAGAGGGTGCTCTTGCCGCAGGCCACGACGCGCGCGCAGCCGCACGTGGCGGATTGTGACATGAGCGTGGTCGAGCAGGCGTAGCTGATTTTGGTGCCGCACATTTTTGTTTCTTTTTTTGGTGTTTTTTTGGGCTGCGAATGATGGAAGGGCGCCCGGTCGGGGGGAGGATGTGCCCGGGAAATTATCGGCACGTGTGTTGAGTGTCAAGTTCTGTGCTGAATCCAAAGTAAAGGTGTGCAAGGTAGGTGAGGTAGAAGATATCTGTGCTGGTAGTGGGTTAGACCTGAACGTAGAACACTGGAAGCGTTTTGGTGCAATGCGAGGCAGCGAGATGGCGGGCTAATAACTTGAAACACGTACTGTTCTAGACCGCAATGTTGATTACGTAGAATATCAAGCAGATATAGGGACCCGTTAGGGATGCCAGGGGTAGGCGCGGTGTGTATCCCTCCAACAGAACGTAGAAAGAGGCTGTTGAAATCCCCGGCACTGAGTCAGGCTGGTCGGTTGACTTAGTCGTGCTCGGTAACTCGAAGGCTCTTGGCCAAAACAATAAGAATAAAAGTTTGACTTGTAGCGACAGATCTTGCTTGGCAGTGGTCTGGATGCTACCTCGAGGAGCTGGTTGCAGAAGGTAAGGTAAGCTCGAAAATTGGAAACGAGCTGTGTCAATTATTGTATCGGTCTCTCAAATTAAGGGAGTTGAGTTTTGTCAGAGTTCACAGCTCCACAGGGTTGCGTCTTCGCCCGATCCTGAGGTGGTAGTTTATTACCGGGCTCCGAGAACGAAGGCTCCCATGATAGAGATTGCATTTCCAAGGTCACTGCCGTCCTCTTCCAGGGTCTCGGCCGCGCCTGGGTCGGTCGGCATCTAGAGCAAGTGGTCGACGAAAAAAGGCAAGGCACGATGATGACATGCGCCGTACCCCTGTCTTTTCGCGGGTGTGGTTTCTTCTGATTGGCTGATGCATGCGACGGAGGGGCTTGACGTCATTGTGCGGGCTGGGCCGCAAGCTTGAATGTGCGGCATCCGAGTCGCGTGTCGCAAGAGGATTCGCTGCCGTTTTCTTCAAACATCATTAAACCGCTCATTTCTCATGAGCAGCTCCAAGAAATAGGCTGTTTGAAGGGCGGGGGTGCTCGGACATTGGAAGCCAGAACTCGAGCCAGAAGTATTGAGCTGGCATCAACGGCTCATCAAGTTCGCTTGGTTCTACATGCGGAGTAATTGTGGACGAAGAGATTGTCGTTCGCATCTCGAGTCGTCTCAGGTTTTTGGACCTCAGCTGTACCCAGTTACCACAGTGAGCTAAACTAAAGAAAACATGGTCTACCAATGAGCGGAACAATGGTAACGGTTGCACAGACATTTGGCTACAGTAGTAATAAGCACTTAAGACGATACCCTGACTGTGGTGTTCACCTCAGCAAGTGTGAAGCGAAGCTTCGATGTAGGTGTGTGGAACGCGCCAAGATTCGTTCAGCCAATCTTTCCTCTGAGAACTCATCTGTCGAAGCCTAGTAAATGAACCGGAAGCTCCTTCCTCCTCATTCTATATATACAATCCAACTCCAGTTTGTTTGTTAGTGTAGCACTTATTTCAGGTATTAGAGATTAGAGAAATGATAATAAACAACTTGAGTTTTAAGGAATGAAATAAGAGGGAAACAAAAGGAAAAGAAGACAAAGAAGACAAAGAAGAAGACAAAGAAGAAGATACCTATAACGTTAGAAGAAGACAAAGATGAAGACGAAGAAGAAGACGAAGAAGAAGACGAAGAAGAAGACGAAGAAGAAGACGACGAAGAAGACGAAGAGAAAAAAGAAGAAGTAAAATATAAAAAGAAGGATCGAAGAAAATGGCACTAAAAAGAATGCCTCCGCCGTTGAGGTGCCTCCTAAGGTGGAGGCCGGGGGCTGCTGTCCAGGGTGCGTCTCGCCTGCTTCAGCTGTAATGGACCCGACGGGAGCTGCTCGATTGGTCGCTTGAGTCGACCCAACCAGCCAACTTCGCCAGTTTTAGACGGATGTCACTAATAGAGAGAAAGTGCACGGGTTTCTTTGACCACCACAATCTAACATCCTGAAGGCCATAATAATCCTTGCCGAGAAGAAATACCACTCTATGAATACGGTGGCGGACATCAGCACTTATCCTCCCTGATGACATCTCACAGGCAAGCCGGGAAGACATTGAATCGCTTACCTGCATCTTTGGCGCCTGGGCTCAAGGCATCCTTAGCAATACCAAGGCGGTACCGGCTTTGGTTGTGGTGTTGACAACCCGACGTTCTGCGACTTCTTGCTACGTGCAGTGGTCATTGACGAGGGCGCACTTGAGGTTCGCTATTAGCCGACAGCTTGCAATAAGTCAAAAAGAATTGGCACCAACATGAAACAAACGCAGGTACTTGGCTCTTGTTGGTTTGACTCGGCTCATTGACGGGTTGGGTGAAGCGCTGCCGGGCTTCCATTGCATGTCCAACATGCCGCGCCTCCTGGCCGCATATGATCATACCACACACCAGCATCACAACTTGACCAACAACAACCAAAACTCTTAGCCCCGGCAAGCCCGGACGCCCACCCGACGAGCCACACCCTGGGCCATGGGCAGGTCTAACATTCCAGACCGTGTTTCGTTTTCTCAAAATACCAACAGTTCATATTTGCAACGGCACAGATGGAAGACGCTGCGCTTCTTGCTGTTCAGTTGGCCGGTTTTCTCGGCGCAACTTGAAGACGGACCGCATCAGGCTCGGCGTCCTAATAATTAGCTCTCTTTGTGCCCGAGAGGGCCGATGACAACGAGGGAGCAGGCGCGTGTTTGGGCTGTGGCTAACCTGGAAGCGAGCAGCTTTGAAGCACCCACTCGAGCCCGAAACGTGATAGACCGTGCTCGAATTGTGGACGCCTCCATCCATTTAGGTATAATACCCGCGGGAGACCATCCGACCCGGTTGTTCTTCATGATCTCCATCATCACCCGGGACACCATACTTCAGCGTCTCCTCTCAAGCAACTTGGAAACACCCTATCAAGCAGTCAGCATCGACATCGAGACCCGACTATTGAACCTACCAGGCATTATCATCTGGCGGCCACGAACCGTACACACTACATCATCCACCTCACCACGACAAGCGTATCCTGGACGCTTCAGAACAACGAGGGCACCTGGGGCAGGGTTGGACGGCCGAGGAGCATCACACCTATACGACTGACTGGTCGGGAAGCTGCATGGTCGGATATGTCTCTGGGGGCTTCATGATTGGGTCGATCTTTTTGGCAGCGTTGGCCTAAGGTACCATGGTGCTCAAGAGGGTTTTCACTGAAGTGTTTGTCGTTTTAGCGACAGTTGGGATATTTGTGGAAGTGGCGATCTCAAAGTATAAGCACAAACAGTCTTTGTAAGCTCGTTATTTGGGACTGACGGCGATGAGGCCCTGCCTCCATGAAACCTATTACCACTCACAAGCTCAACTGCTTTGGTTTGATGATGTTGAGACTGCCCATTGTGCTCCCCCTCCCGTCCAACGTTTCTGCCCACCACATCCCGTCCACTACCTAAATTTGTTGTTGGACTGCAAGGATTGTACTTGGAGACCCAGGTATCTAGGTACCTACCTACGGCAAATAACACATTTAAGCTAGACCAAGAGCTCACGTGGAAGGCAAGGCACCTAAGAAATAGACTATTTACAACTCTAATCACAAGAACCCTTCAGCTCTGCTCACGACCCGCGATTTTCTGGACGCGGCGGCTGAAAAGAACGCAAGCCGGTCTCCAACGGACCCGAGATGACCGTCGGGGTTGTCATCTAGCCAACGGCCCAGGGCGCTATAAACGACAGCTTCTGGGCCAATGAGGCCACCCAAGAAAGCGTCGACGGCATCTGGGAGGACGGTGGCCGGGTTCAAGGCCACGATCTTGGGCTGTGGGACTAGGCTGTGCAGCGTGGACAAGGCCAGGCGACGCAGATCGGCGTGCGGCAGCAGCAGCCTCTCCGGGTTTGATGCGACCCACGCTTCCACGGCCTTCAGTGTGTGATCGATGCTGCCGAACGGTCCGAATGTGAGCTCAAGGAGCTGGAGGACAGCGTCTGCAATGACGGGCCGCGCAATGTCCCTCGCTTGGTAGAGCTGCCGGATCGTCCCGGCCTCGGCTGCGGACGGGCGACTGCTGGTTGGCTCGGAGACCTCCAAGTGCCAAGCCCACCAGCCGATGTTGCGATGGCGAGCCTCGTCCAGGCCGGTGTGGTGGAGGAGGTCACGGTTGAGCCACCAAGCCTCAAGGCGGTCCCCAATCAGCGGATCCGGGTACCCGCCCGTCTCACGGTCGGCGGGCAGCATGCCTTGTCTGCAAGTGTTGAACTGGGTCACGGCCGCACCGAGGCTACGCTCCAGCCCCTTGGCCCAAGCCAACCGCCGCAGGCTGGACGCGTCCCGCGGCACCGAGCCACGGCCAGTCTTGGCTGCTCTGGCAATCCAAGATTGCAGCGGGATACCGCTGCCCGCTATTAGGTCGTAGTACCAGCCGGCTAGGTCCATCCACGCCTCGTGCGCCAGCGTCTCGGCTTGCGGCGTGCTCTCCGCCACCTGCCAGGAAAGCGTCAGAGAGCGCGGCGGCCTGGGGTCGACCTGGATGACGCAAGGGGTCTGGGGTCAGGGACTGGCAGTCCCGTTGACGACCGGGATCAGCTCGTCGATGGACGGAACGGCCGCCGGCAGCGTGATGCACCACGCGTTGATTCCCAAGTCATGCATGCCCGTGAAGCCTTGCGCCGGCCAAATTTCGACGGGGATGCGGTGGACACCTGTCTCGGCCCATTTCTGCCGCCTCCGCTCCTGCAGGCGAAGTCGGTGTGGCTCGTATTCGGGGCAGGAAACCCCGTGAACGCCTGGGTCGGGGAACCGCCGTAGGAACTCGGGTTGGCCGTCTGGAACTGCGAGTCGTCAGCGTTAGTCGATGTCATGGAAGTATGGCCCGGTACTCACAGAACGCCCGCCACACATTTCCATCGACCTGCCAATGCAGAAGGTCTGCCGAGAACCACACCCAGCCGTCGGCCTCAGCCAGTTCTAGGATTGTCGCGGGTGCCTTTCCCTCGAATAGTTTCTCCACCTCGGGCCCAGAGAGTTGCGTTCTGGTCCGAATTTCCTCTAGAATCGCATTGCGTCGAGCTCGAGAGGCTGCTGAGAGTTGTGACATCCTTGACTCGGCACAGGCTTGACTGCCCGTGGAATCGGTGGCCGTCCGCCGACTCTCTAGTTCCTAGTCAATGGTCGCACAGTATTCCGCCGGGATTACGGGCAAGCCGCTGGTGCAGTCGTTAAACCCTTCGAATGCCTTTACGGTTTCCTCGTCTTCCAGATGCCTTTCCTTCGGGATGTACCCGGCGCCTAGCTCTGACACCCAAGTTCCAGGCCCCCGGGCGTAGATCAGAGTGTATGTGGCGTCTGGGTCCTCGACTCCCCACCCGTTGGACTCGAATGGGCGGTCTACGGCTCGGCCGTCAACCAAGGGGGGCATGATGTAGAGCCCCGTGTCGCCGTAGAACCGAGCGAGGTCGGCGCGGTGCTCATCCCGGTGACGGATGACGGCCATGAGGACATAAGTGACCTCCCAGCGTATGAGAGTCATCTCGCTGGTCGCCGGATCCAGCGTGACTTGCGGGCCAACGAGCTTCGTGCTGTGCACTTCGGCGAACCTGACTAAGCGGCTGTCCTTCGGGGTGTAGAGCACCCGGAAGACGACGGGCATAGCTGCGCCGACATAGCGACGGGACCTGGTTTCCTCCACAACAGCCGGGCCAAAACTTCTCCAGGATGTTGTCGCGGAGGGCTTGCTCCCCGTCCCAGGCCAGATGGCTCGCGCGGCCCGAGCTTCCGATGAGCTGGGACTTGATCCAGCGGTGGCCGTTGCTGCTGCCGTTGTAGATGTCCAAGAAACTCAGCTCGGCCAGGTCCCAGACGGTCGATGTCATGAGGGGGCTGTTCATTAGCCCATCAAACGACAAGGTCGCTGCGTCCAGCCCGAAAGCGCCGCAGATGTCTCGGAGAAGGCCTTCTTGCTCGGCCCGCGTGAGCGGCGGGTCAACCGCATCGCGGCGGAGCGCAAATTTGAGCAGCGGGTTCTCGGCTTCGCGCTCGAGGAGGCAGTCGTGGTCCTCGAGGTGGCTGCTGACCATGCGGATGACGATGGCAGCGGTTTTGACGGCAGCCGTCTGGGCATCTTCGAGGTGATTGAGCGGCAGAGGCCACTTGCCTCGAAGACGCAGTATGCGGCCGAAGTCGGCCATGTTGGGAGCTGGCTGGGGATGGAGATCGGCGACTCGGGACGCTGCCACGGTGGTTGAGGCGATTCCTGGCACCGGGCTGCTGCACTGGGAAAATCGCAAGATGCGTTGGCCCCAAAGCCGAGCGTGTGGAAATGAAAACACATGAGACGAAATGAGAATGGAAGCTTTAGCCTTAACTATTCCTGGGTCGGCAGGAATTGTCACCTTAGCCAGCCTTTGGAATCCGCAAAAGCCAACCTTCGCGCCGCTTCCGACTTCTTCACATCGATCGATCCGCACTTCGACTTTGAACTTGGACAAGGAACCCCCACCAAGTGCATCCACTGCCATCGAACCGTCGACAATGTCGGAAACCGCCATCACCAAGTTTATTGAACTTGTGCGAAGCCAGCCATGCAGTCTTGCGCATATCCAAGGCGAAGCGGGCTGCGGGAAGAGCACGAGGGTGGTGCCCTCTATCTGGTCATTGCTCAGCGACGATTCAGGTATGGCCATGATCTACATCCAGCCGACCGAGTGGCAGACGACCCTTCTGGGCGATTTTTTCCAAGCGTCGGGGAGTCGGGGGACGCCAAGCTCGCAGCAGCCCTCCAAGATGGGCGCCTGAAGCCTTGGTCGTTTTCGACGGCGATGGACACGATACTCGCCGTCCGAGAGCCACAAGACCTGGGCCTCCGGGTGGTCGTGTGCATCGACCTGGAGCCTGCGCCGACCGCACGCGGCGAAGTCCTGCTGGCCAGTCTTGTAGAGCTCGCACGGCTCGCGCACTGCACCGAGAACCTCGACCTGCGCTATGCCCTGGTCACGCTGGGCTCCGGCGAGCATCGGTACACCACCGTGCCTCGCACCTTGAGCCCGGTGGTCATCCGGGCAGATGCCGTCCGCCCCGTGCTCCCAGCCCCGACCAGCGTCTGGGACGCGCCCGGGCTCAACATCGTGGCGCAACGGATCATGGCAGATCTGCAACCGGACGTTTTTGGGGGCGAGGCTGGTGTTGCCCTCCTGTATCTGAACGGCCAAGACTGGGAAGCGTTTTGCTCAGCGCCATGTGTTGCGGCCGCCCACTCTCCCCATCTGCAGACGCCAATCAAGACGATAACGGTTACGAAGGCCATGCTGGAAAGCCCATCCATCGCCCGAACCGTGGCAGAGTTTGAGGCCCCGGGCGTCGTGCACGTCAACCCCTCGATCACCATCACTCTGCCGTTCCGAAACGTCCGCGCGGTCATCAGCAGCCGGAGCCGGGTCGCACCGTCTTTCGACCCCGCGACAGGGCTCTATGCTCGAAGGGGCGTGGCGACGCCCAGTGAGGCGACCGAGGCAGATACTCGGATGAACCACGCCAAACCCTTTATCTCAGCTGGGGGTCGGCCCACCCTGGCGTGGGTCGAGTTGGCGGACGGGGCGGCGTTTGACGAATCCGGCCAAGTCCATGACCCGGTGCCTGTGGCGTACGGGGACGAGCTGCTTCTCGTCGCGCTCTTGGCATTCACCAAGTGGCCTGATCGTTCGGTCCATGAGATGCCTCTCCTGCACCCCGAGGCGCCGTCGAGGGCAGGTGGCTCGAGGCGACATGGCGCCTGCAGACAATGGGTATGCTCAGGCCCAACCCGACCTCTTCGCGCCCCAATCCATCACAACCATGGGTGGCCAGGTGGTGGTGTGGCTGAAGCATGTCCGGAACTGGCGTGTCGCATGCTTCCTCGCCCACATCAAACGGGACCTCCCGGTCCTGTCCAAGCGGACTTTTATTCACTTGGCCGCCATCATCAAGAACGGTGTCCCCCTCGCGGTTGGCTCACCGGGCATGTCTCGAAAAGTGATGCGGGAGGTGATGAGCAATGTCCCCTGCGGGCCCGCCGCCCCGATGGTGCCCTACGGACAGGTCTTGGTTGCCCTCTCTCTTTGGGAGCGCCGCAAGCGAGATACCGACGGCTTCGCCGAGGATAACGATAGCACGGCCGTCACCGCGGGTCGGATCACGTTGTACAATTCTGTTACAATCCACGAGCTGGTGCTCCGATTGGAAGCCGTGCTGGGGTTGCCGGCGGCAACGCGCGAGGGCGTGAAACTGCCACTTCCGGAGCAGGAATTGTGTTGGATCCAGCACGCCCTGGCCGACTCGTGGTTGACCAAACTGATCTGGATTCCCAAGGGGCTGTCACAGAGGGTCCCCAATGGGCCCTATGCCCGCTGCGCGGCCTATGGCAGCGTGGCCTTTATCAACGAGCCTGGCGTGGCCACCATCATCCAGGCCCTTCTGGACCACCACAGCAGCCCGGGCTTGCATGCTGTCGCGCTGTCGCTCGACCAAGACATGGCCGCCGGAGCGGTCGATGCCGAAAACATCATTGTGATCGACAAACGTGTCATAGCATCCATCGCAAATCGGGTGGGCCTCCGGCCCTCCGCTGCCTTTGCTAGCAGGCGGGCGCATGGCGGTAGATAGTAAGATCATCGTTGCTCCCAGCACCCGTCCCTGCATCTTGTTTTTGTGTGGCGTGCCGCGTGAATGCAGTGTCCCATGAACATGTCAGCCGCGTTGGACTACGTCCCGGACTCCCGGGCCCCGGCCGCATCCATTCCAGAATCTCAGTCAGGGAATTAGGTGCACGGCTTGCCACCATGTCCAGATGGTAGTACATACGCTTAGCTACCCATCTTACGTACCAAAGGATCCTGAAGTGTCCTCCGTCCAAACCTCGGTCCTCGGTACAATACTGTCAACAGTGATGACCATAAAAGAAGATCCCAACTCCGGTCTCAGATGTTGAGAAACTGAAAACTCAAAGTGGTGGAGTCCGAGTCGTGCTTGAAATCGTCTGTTTTGCGGTAGATGCCGCATTGAAGTGCTGCCGGTGAGAAGGGTTGTACAATAAGGTACTCCGAATTCAGAAGCTGGAAGTGCCCTCGTCCACAAACTTGAAACTCAAGATTGCAGCTCAGGTTCCCTTGTTGATCTGTTTGCAGTTGCTACAATTTCTCGATCGCTGCCTAAATTCATTGTTAATTAGATGGATGGATGGATTTTATTTCGCCCGGAGGCACTAAGCCTAAAGGGCCTTGGCACGCTAACAACATACGATTCGTCCGCTTCTCCCATGATCTCTCGCACAACATTGTTAATTAGCGCCTTCGATGCCTGGCTTTGCCGGGCCAGGTCCCGTGATCTCCCGTCGCGCACTGGCCAGGGGGTGCTGTTGCCTGCTCGACTGACGCGGACGCCGTTCAGCCCCAAAGTAAATAAAATCTCGTACTTTTCTCACGACCTCTCAGCACATTTTATACAAGCGAAAAACCGACTCCTCGTTTCCAGCCCAATTAATTTCACGGGTCTTTGCATTGAACTGTCGATAACGGTTGGATTGCCGGTCACAGTGCAACCAGTGTCTTGCATTCCTGGGCCAGGCAGCGACCGGATTGGACCGCGCAAGACCCGCAACGGCGTTCGACAAGCGGGCCTCGGAGGATCGGCATCACAATGCCCCGCGAGCGCCGTGGCAAGAAGGCGGCGGCAGCCTCGGCAGCGCCCGCACTTGATGGGTGCAAGCTCGCCCTTAGCGGAACATTCCCCGGCGCGACACATGCCTCGATCAAGACACGGGCCGAAGCCTTGGGAGCGACCGTGGCCGGCTCCGTGACGAACGACGTCACCCACCTCGTCGCGACCGAAACCGACTTCAACAAGCCATCGCCCAAGGTCACGAAAGCCCAACCTCTCGGCATTCACATTGTCGGCTTGGACTGGCTCTCGGACTGCGAGAAGAACGGCGCCAAGGAGGACGAAAAGGGCTACATTCTCGTGGGGTCCGCAGATGACGACGCAACTCAGGCCGATGCATCCAAATCATCTCAAGCGAATGGCACGGGCAGGACGCGGAAGCGGGCCGCTCCTGTTGCGGAGGATGTCTCCGACAAGGAGGTTGCGCCAAAGGCCAAAAGGAAGAAGGGCGGCAAGGAAGCTGCCGTCAAGACAGAGGAAACCGAGGGCAAGGAAGAGGCGAGGCGGGTCATGGGCGAAGGCCAGGTGGCCAAGAGCAACGACCTGGTTGTTCCGCTTGACGAGGGCTGCCCCTTTACGACATCCAAGGTCTACATTGACGACGCCGGCATCATCTACGATGCCTCGCTGAACCAAACCAACGCCGGGAAGAACAACAACAAATTCTACCGCATCCAGGTGAGGAAGGCTCATTAGCTTGCCCGGTTTTGCTTGTCTGACATGACGCCCTAGATGCTGGTCGATCCAGCTGGCACCTACAGGATCTGGACCCGATGGGGCCGTGTTGGGGAGCGCGGCCAGAGCGCGGTCCCCTTCCCCCAGTGTACCTCGTTCGCAACCGCCATGCAGCACTTCGACAAGAAGTTCAAGGACAAGTCGGGTCTGTCCTGGAGCCAGCGCGGCAGCAACCCGAAGCCTGGCAAGTACGCCTTTGTGGAGAGGAGTTACGAGGAGGATGAGGATGAGGAAGACGAGGCGAAGCCGGCCAAGGCCAAAGAGAAAAAGGCGTCGGACGGAAAGGAGGCCAAGTCGACACTCGAGCCGGCTGTCCAGGACTTGATGAAGCTCATCTTCAACCAGCAGTACTGGGATGCCACCATGGCGAACCTCAACTACGATGTCAACAAGCTGCCTCTCGGAAAGCTCAGCAAGGCGACCATCCTGCGAGGGTTCCAGACGCTGAAGGACCTGTCGGCGCTCATTGACGACAACTCCCTCGCGGCCGACTACGACATGCCCTACGCTGATGCGGTCGAGCAGCTGTCCAACACGTTTTACTCGCTCATCCCTCACGCCTTTGGTAGAAACCGGCCGCCCGTCATCAAGGACCAGCAGATGGTGAAGCGAGAATTAGAGCTTCTCGAAAGCCTGAGCGATATGAAGGACGCGGCGCTGATCATGAAGATGGACAAGGTCGGGGACGACGACGTGCACCCGCTCGACAAGCAGTACCAGGGCCTCAAGATGAACGAGATGACGCCTCTCGACCGCTCGGGCGACGAGTTCAGCGAGCTGCAGAAGTACCTGCTCGACACGCGCGGGGCCACGCACGGACACGAGTACGAGGTCGACCAGATCTTCCGCATCGAGCGGCATGGCGAGCACGAGCGGTTCAACAGCAGCGCCTTTGGCAGCATGTCGCAGAACCGCCGGCTGCTCTGGCACGGGTCGCGCTGCACCAACTTTGGCGGCATCCTGAGCCAGGGCCTCCGGATCGCGCCGCCCGAGGCGCCCGTGTCGGGCTACATGTTTGGCAAGGGCATCTACCTCGCCGACATGTCGTCCAAGTCGGCCAACTACTGCTGCTCGTTCATGTCGGGCGGCACGGCGCTGCTCCTGCTCTGCGAGGCGGAGCTGGGCGACCCGATGCAGGAGTTGATCCATGCCTCGTCCACTGCGGGACAGGACGCCAAGAAGAAGGGCATGGTGTCGACGTGGGGTCAGGGTTCGACGGGTCCCAGCAAGTGGAAGGATGCCAGCTGCGTCCATCCGTCGCTGGCTGGTGTGAAGATAGTGAGTTTTTTTCCTGATCCCAGCCGTTGGAATTGCCTGCTAACGGACGATACGCAGCCCGACACATCGGTGCTGCCTGGACCCACCAATATTCCGGGGGCAGGTCTGTTCTACAACGAGTACATCGCCTACGACGTCGCCCAGGTTCGCCTGCGGTACCTGTTCCGGGTCAAGATGTGAGGGCGCAGCTCGAGGTGTCGGTTCGCGGGGTGCATTTCTGCCCTGGAGGATTTGGTAGCATTGGGCTTAGATCGGAGAAATATGGAGGTTACTTGCTTGTCTGATATTGCCGTGGCTGAAGGGAGTTTGAGATCGAAAAGGGTCTTTTGCTGAATTCCAGATTGTTGCTTGGACTTATGTTTGTTGCTGAACCCAGCTCTGTTGGTGAGGCGAGGGTCGCCATGGACTCAATGAGCTGAGCTATCTAAGGTACCAAGATGACGTCAACCTCGGTCTCTTACCACGATCTTCTTGCAACGGAGGTTGAGGCTGAGATGAGGAGGATGGAAAGAGACTGTCACTGAGCATGACGATGGAGATGGAGAAGGTCGGGTCCATGTGAAACCCCACAATGCGATGTGGTTGCCGCTTGTCGCAAGTGAGGGTGGGTTTTACTCGTAACGTTATCGCAGGGACTCGCTTCCCCGCCCCACCATCCCGAAGCCGGAAAACAATCCACCCAAAATCAGGGACCAGGGCAGGAGTTTGGCGTCGGCGATCTGACAGGCAGCGCAGCCTGAAAACTTGCAGAGAACATCCCTCAGCAACACGACGGGCGCATTGGAGAATAGCGAGATGCGTGCAGCAATCCGCAATCGAACACGGCCCGACCATTCTGCGAAACACAAACCGCGACAGCAAGTGCCGGCTTTTTGGGCCGATTTTGGATCCGAGAGCGCATTTTTTGCCAGAAGAGTCGGAACCAGGGCCCTTGACGGTCGATGACAATTCACCCCATCTCGCAGCGCCAAGACGTGCGAACCTCACTGAAAGCTCAAGTGCACCGCGACACGGTTCACGCAGCGCAGTGCAACCGAGGACGAGGCTTATTAAATACGGATACACAAACACAAATCCATCACTACACCCCCACACACCCAACCCGGACAGGTTCGACGGCATCGAGATCCAATTCGATCCATGAGCACCTCGCCCCGTCCACACAAGCGGGCCAGGACGTGCGTCACATGCCGGGCGCGCAAGGTCCGCTGCGACGGCCGCCGGGGCATCTGCACCAACTGCGACCGTCTCGGCTTCGGCTGCTCGTACGATGAGACGGTCAGCGTCGAGGTCGTCCCCGGGGAGGGCACCGGGACCGCCATCTCGGTGCCCCGCCGCCGCGTGCGCCAGGCATGCCAGAACTGCCACGCACGAAAGGCCCGGTGCAGCGGCGTCCTCCCGGCTTGCGACCGCTGCCGCGCCCAGGGCCTCGAGTGCGTCTACCGGCCCGGCAAGCGGTCGCTGCCCCTGCCGTTCCCGACCAACCCATACTCGGCTGCCCCTCCGACCTCGGTTTCCGGGATGATGATGGACACGGATGTCCCGCCGAGCCAAGGCCACGGCCACTCCAACGACTATGCCACCTCGAGCAGCACCGCCAGCCCTGCTACGGGGGCGGCCGACCAGACGGACCCCGACGATGCCCTCGCCCTCAAGGCCTTTGACAAGTTCTTCCGCCACATCCACCACATCGCCATGTTCTCCTTCCTGCATCGCCCGTCGCTGCTGGAACGTTACAATGCGGCATCGCTGGACCGCGCGCTCGTGCTCGCCGTGATCGGCATCACCTCCCTGCTGACGGACCTCGGCCCGGGCATGGCAGCATACGGCGACCGGTGCGTCGAGGAGGCCGTGCAGCTGTGCCTCGCCAACCTCGAGAAGCCCACCATCCCGCGTGTGCAGGCGCTGGTCCTCGCCATCAAGCACCGGATCCTCTCGAAGCGCTTCTCGAGCGCCTTCATGCTGCACGCCATCGCCAGCCGCTCTGCCACGGCGCTCCGGCTGTCGCAGGAAAACCCGGACCTCTGCTTCCTCGCACGGGAGGCCCGGCGCCGCCTGATGTGGTCCATATACATGATTGACGCGTCCATCTCGACCGGGCAGCCCGACGTGGCGCTCTGGAACGACGCTGAGCACCAGATCCCCCTGCAGCTCCCCTGCAACGAGCGCAACTTTGACTTTGACCTGTCCGATCCGACCGAGCTGCTCCGCGGCCCCGGCCCCGACCCGGGCGGGGCCGTGCCGCCGTTGCCAGACGTGCTGGGCCTCATGGCGCTGCACATCCGCCTCTACTGGTTGCGCACGCGCATCCTGCAGTGCACCTCGAGAGCGGCAAGCTCGCCCTCGGCAGACGCGCTGGCCGTGCTGCCGAGCCGGCTGGCCGAGTTCGAAGCCGAGCTCGAGCTGTTCGAGGCGAGGCTCCCCATCTCGTTCCGCGAAGACGAGGCCAACTACCGCCTGCGCAGCTACTCTCCCCGCCTCGGCATCTTCATCACGACCCATCTCCTGTGGAGGCAGTGCCATCTCGACATGTACCGCCCCTTCCTCCCGGGCCTGCGGGAGGCGATACCCCCCCAAGCCCTGCAGCAGCTCGACCCGCGCTTTGTCGCGCACAAGCGGCGGAGCTGCTACGAGCATGCCAAGTCCATGGCCGACAAGTTTGCGCAGCTGCTGAGCCTCAGCGGCGCGTGCGGGAGCCCGCCCGTGGCGGATCTGGATCTCCCCGGGTGCGCGTTCCAGTGCTCGAGGGTGTTGTATCACGGCCTGCAGACGGACAACGGCGAGCTCGGCTTCACGCAGGAACGCGTGCAGGAGCTTGTCGGCGTCTGCCTCCGCGCTGCGAGGCAATCGACCCCGGGGCCTGCATGTGCCAGTATCGTAGGTTTCCCCCCCGTCGTCTTCCTGTCGCGTATTAGGTGGGCGGCATTCACTTACAGCTCTCTTCTTCTTCGTCTAGCAAGCGGATATTGAGCGCCTCTTCTCGAATGGACTGTCGTTACCGGAGGTTCCACCCGCTGCGCCTACCCGGGCTCGCAGCGTTGCCCCCGGCGGCATGGACACGCCGTACCTCGGGCCGCGGATTCCCGGGCCGGACCACATGCAGCTCCTCGCTCCGGCTCCGGCCCCGAGCCCGGTGGACCGACCGCACGCACATGGCGGTTCCATGCAGATGCCGCCGCCGCCACTGACATCGACCATCAGCCCCATGGCACAGGTACCGCTGAGCCTGCCCCCGATGAGCGGGACGCCGTCGAGGTCTGCCCTTGCGGGGGTTGCGCCATCGCAGGCCAGTGCGATGACGAGTGGCAGCAACGCGTTTGAAGAGCTGCCGGACGGGCTCAACTTTGGGCCGAATTTCGGGCCCGAATTCTTTGGCATCGAGTCGTGGTCAGCTTTGTCGCAGGGCTGGACGGATCTGGGGCAGTTCCCCGGGGGCGGCATCTCGTGATGTTTGGCTCATTTAATAAGCACGCAGATGGGCTTGTCCTGTTTGTGTATTCTTCTGCGGGAACTGACTGGGTTTAAATACCTAACGGCGGGTTTGACCCCCGGGCGAGATTTCCGGCGGCCGCTACCCCATCCCACGTGCGCGTGGGGCGCGTTGGGGTGGGCGGTTGTTTGGCGCGGGTGTGGCGTTATCGGGTTGGTTGGGGAGGGGGCACGCCTGCGATGGGCTCCCAGAACGGGAATTGAAAGAAATGTGAAATGAACAAGATACATTAAATAAAGTTATACCGTACAGACTCATATACATCGTTCAGATATTTCATACGATAGTGCTTGCTTGGCCATGGCGATAAGCTCCCCTGTTCGACCCCTCACCCCAACAGCGGCGTCTCCTCGGACGGACTGGTGTCCTCGCTGTCCCTCCGGGACCCGACCGCCACAACGGTCACGCTCCGGTCCGGGTCAACCGTCTGCTCCCGATAGACCCAACCGATGCAGATGCCGGCGCCGGGCCCCAGCACGACGGAAGCGGCCGCGACGACCAGGGCGACCCGCCACCCGGCCTCGACCAGGATCCAGTACAGCACCGTCAGGCCGACGAAGAAGGCGTCGATGGTGATGAACTTGAGCACGGAGCGCGTCATCTCCCTGCGGTCGTCGGGCTGCGTCAGGCTCCAGATCAGGAACCCGTGCGCCAGCACCGAGCAGAGCACGGGCAGCGCGTACACGGCCAGCAGCGCGCGCCGGTTCGACTCGAGATGCAGGCTTCCGCTGCTGGTGCTGGTCCACCACCTTGCTTCGCCTTCGGCCCCGCTTCGCGGCCCCGACAGGACCACTGCCAGCCCCCGGACGGCCTGGCGCACGAGGGAAACGAGCACGGGGAAGAGGAGCCAGACCAGGACGGCGACGGGGTGGTGCAGCACCAGCACGAGCAGCGCCGGCGCGACGAAGCCGACGGCGACGGCCACGGGGATGGCGACCGTCTCGGCGAGCCCGTGGGGGCCCAGGTGGCGCATGGCCTCGCCAAAGGTCGGGTCGGTCGGCCCAGCCGGCAGCTGCGGTAGGTCTGCCGAGCCCTTGCGGGCGGCGATGATGGCGCGGCTGCGGTGGAAGAAGGCCGGGATGATGACCAGCTCCCAGACGATGGCGCCGCCGACGAGGGTGAAGACGAGCCAGGACCCGGTCGGGTAGGCGATGACGAGGCTCGGGGCGTTGCAGAGGCGGGCGGCCTCGACGGTGCTGACGGTGAGGAGGGAGGCGATAAAGGAGAGGATGGCGGCCATGGTGGCCGCGGCGCGCAGCGAGTTGTCGACGGCCTCGCTGAAGAAGCTGACCAGGAAACAGGCGGGGCCGCCGAGGAGCGGGATGTGCGAGAGCCAAGGCAGCCGGGAGCGGGCGTGGCATTGCGAGTAGAGCATGTACATGTTGACGTCGCTGTGCAGGAAGAGCACGTAGCCCGTGAGGGCCGCCAGCACGAAGGGCACCACGAGCAGGTACCGCAGCGAGAAGATGTGCACCGCCGGCCGGGGGCGCCGCGCAGGTAGGTCCATTTCTGGTTTCCTGGATTTTCGCGACTTGTTGTTTGTTGGCGATCGTTGTGATCAACCTGGAGAAATGGGCGGGTGTTGCCCTGTGAGGGGGTTGGTTGCGGGTGGGCGCGGGTTGATCTTGTGATGGTGGATCCTGTGATGTTTGGTTCTTGGCGGCACGGGCCGACGAGTTTCTTTGCCAAGCCTGCACCCGGGAGGTTGGCATGATCCCCAGGCGGGGATCCACTCCCTTGCCGAACAAAGCACAGATATCCGTACTGTTTCTGTATTTCCAGAGCAATGAAACAGGGCTTCCCACAAGTCAAACAAGTCAAATCTAAACGCCGATTTACTTGGAAACGGGCCCTGTTTATTAACTTACGCCACCGTTGGCTCGAAGTTGGGAGAGAGCTGATGTTCGAACGCGAAGGGACTTTTACTCTGTTCTACAGGGAATCAGTCCCACAGCTGCACGGCTAACACGGAGGATCCTAGGCTGGCTGATGGACTCAGGGAGGCTGCCGATGTACA
>MU863672.1:45741-58260 GCA_033575675.1 Parathielavia hyrcaniae | reverse complement strand
TGTGTGGGTGGGGTCACGTGGTGCAGTCCGGCGGGGGCGGGGCCTACAGTCCCAAAAGCATGTCTCAATAATAATATTAACTTACGATTTGACCAAGCAATTGTCAAATGAGCCAAGCCTCATACATAACCCTAACCCCGATCACCTTCCCTCCATTTTTCTCTTCCAAAATCTTAGGGGGCTCTGCAAGGGCGTTAGCTAGCAGTTTACTATGGGTATGGCCTTGGCAAGTTCTTAGCAAGTCGGTAAGTCAGACTTGAAGCCATATTTACTTGGTTCGGGGGCCTGTTTACTTTGTTTGTTTGAATTTGACTTGGTTATTGTCTGTCACGGGATTCCTGTGCCTCCCATGACATGCACACGTCACGCATACGTCATGTAGGCCTCTGCACCAGGGCCCAGTCTTAAGGTCTGGCCGCATGCCCATCTGTCATGGTAGTTCTTGCTCTCCTTGTGCAATATCATTTGTATGTGCAGGCTGACCAGACCGTCTGTGTGGTGCCCGTCACATTGTCACAGGATTCCTGCTCCTGTATCTGGGCCACGGATCCGAGCCATGGATCTGGCCACGCAGGCCACGTATGCGTACGTCATGTATATGCCATGTCCCGGACCTCTGCACCGAACGTGCACTGGGCTCGCATCTGCATAAGACCTGGTCGCATGCCCACTCGTTAGATAGGTAGTCTTGCTCTCGTTGTGCAATATCATATGTATGTGCAGGCTGACCAGACCATGCCGTGGTGCCCGTCACAGTTATTCTGGCCAATATTTGACTTGTGGGAAGCCTTGCAATGAAGAGCATCCAATTCCTTCATCACTAACTAACGTTATCTGTTGCCTTCAGCTCCTGCCAGTTCCTTTCCACTGGGTTGTTGCTTTGCTTTCAAATTTTCCATCTTCTTTTGCCCCAACCATGTCCGTCTTGCCTTGCCTAATTTAGTTCACATCCTGTTGTGGAGGCTCCACATGTAGGCCAGACCGCCCTTGGCAGGGACCCACAATAACTTGGTTGCCCAGGCCACTGCAGTTCGTAGCTTCCTCTCTTTCTTGACCATCTTCGTATTCATCAGCTTTCGCATCACCACTTTCCTCACGTTGCTCCTGTACCTCGCAACACATCCTCTTAATTAGCGGTCGGAAATACATGAGATTTGTCGTATGAAACTACATCGAGAATTGCATGACAGACCAAACTAGGTCTGTCTCGGTGAAAAGTTGTAATCATTTTGGCTAACTTACTATTTTCCTGGATAGGTATTGCCTAGGCCAAGATCCTTCTACCATCCGCTGTAAGACCGAGAATGCCAGTGTTGACCCTGCTCAAATTTCTCCGCTATCATCGGCTCATACACGCCACCTCTGTCATCATGTCATGGCTCAAGTCATGGATTTTTAAGAGCCTGGACAGAAATTGAAGAGAATTCAGGATCGGACACCTCTGGTGGGCCAACCCCATTTTCGATCGAAACTTGGGGGGTTTTTCAACGTCTTGAGGAGTCAAAAACTGTGAATGACCAAGGTAAGTATTTACAGAAAGGAACATAACGTTAGACCCGGAGGACACTCACTCAGGACAGCAACCTGGACCATTACCATGAGAGCTTCGACGTGGAAATCAAGCGGCATTACCGATCTTCTTGAAGCACTTGTTCAGCCGCTCCAAAACAGCTTGAAGCGCGTTTACCTATTAATGAGGCAGTTCACGGTATGCCGGTGGTCTTTTGTCACCCTGAGCCAACTTGGTTTTCTGGATTCACTCTGCTTCGAGGTGAGAGCGGATGGAATCCAACAAAGCCCTGAGAACCAATTAGTGGCAAGTGACCTGGTCATCTCGCAAGGTGTGGAAGCTGAAGCAAGGCAGAGGCGAGCTGAGCCTCGGTTCGGGACGGGAGCATCACGCAGGTGTCTCAGCTATTGCCAGCTGAGCCGACAGATGTGGCCTATGATTGGACACAATATGAGCAGTACATACCGAATCATGATCGAGTCTTTGCTAGGAAGCGCCAACTCGAATATTCATCAGGTCTTCACCAGCAAGCATGTATGAATTTGAAACCAGGCTGCACATCAGCCAATCAAGGAAGCCATCTCGACAAGGAGAGGACAAGATGTACAGGATTTGTGCGAGAATATCCACGGCCATGTCTCAGTTGAGAGGCCGAGGTTGGACCGTGTCGGCACAGTCTCCCATCTCTGCATCAGACAAATGCACTTGTGATTTTGTGCCAATGAGGCATCGCCGGCGTTGGCTCAGGCTGGGATTTTCTGAAAATCCCACGAACGAGTGGGCGGAACCTGATTGCGGCCGTGTCTCGATTGGTTGCCAAGCTAGTCCCGATCCCCCGGGGCAGCTGCCGGTTGGCTGCCGCAGTTGATAGTGTGAGGTGTTGGTGCGAGGCGGGTATTACCGCAATGGGAGGTGGGGGGTTATCATGGTGTTCAGAACCGAGGTGTCTGGACGGGCATGAGGTAGCGCAACGGCTACATGTAGGGCAGAAGGGCATCTCGGATAGCCAAAAGGGACTTAGGGCAGTGCGTAAGTGAGGGTAGCTGTCCCGGAGGGCTGTGGCGTTCTGCAGTACCCGCCGCGGGAGGGTGGCATCAGCCGGGCATCGGGATCATCGGGTCAACCCCTCCATCCCAGTCCCAGGCAGGCCCCCCCGTTGGCTGCTGACGAACGAACCCAGCTTCTTTCCCAAACCTGCGGGAGTGCTGATCAGGCGCATCGTGGCAGACGTGCAGTCATGCGAACTGGCCCACTTGGTGATTGACACGTCGGTGATCGATCTGCTGCGGTGGATAAAGGGATTCAAAAAAGCGCAGTGGCTTGTGATCGACGTCCAAACTAACCCCTTTCAAACCGTCAGCACAAGTCCAAGAACCCAATTAGTCTTCTTCAACGAGCTACACCTTCCAATCTGAGATCTGCTGCTGCCAGATGGGACAGATGGGACAGACAATGTCTTGCCCTCCTCCACCCTGCTCGCCGTGCTCGCCGTGCTCGGGATTCTCGGGATCCAGGACCGGATGGTCCGCTGGCCCGCTGAGGGCTGCCTCGGTAGACACTCGCAGGATGAAGGGCCCAACTGCATCGGAATGACTGCCATATCAGCTGCGCAGGGAGCCGTCCAGACCCGTCGTTGCCAATTCACAACTGCATATCGACCACGTCCAGCTGCAGCCCCGTACATATCATGCTTGGCCTGCAGCTGGAGAATCAATACCCCTCACCGGACACCTTCTTACCTTACCTACCTTGGCCATGATAGACTGATCCTCCCTCCACCACACCACCTGAAAAGCATCAGCCCATCCTGTCAGCCATGACGACAGGAGACGTGCTGAGCCGCATGACAGCTGCATGGCCACCAACAACAGCATGTCAAGTTGGCCTTGCCCGGCGGGGGTCAACAGACCAGCAACCCACATGTGACTACCAAAAGGCCGTGATCAGCATCCATATGTCTCACTTGCCGAGTCCTCGATGCTTTATCTACAGATTCCAAGATTTCCATGTCATAGCAGAAGGCCAGGGCAGAGAGGAAAACTAGGTTCATGTCGGCAATCCTCGGCCGGAGCATGGGGGACATAGTCACCCCTGAACCGACACTTCCTCTCCACCGACTGTAGACAAGCCCGGATCGAATGGGGAAAGATGCAGCCGCACCTCGGACCCGAGAGGGAGAACGGGAGGCAACAGTCAGCCTGACGGCAAGCCGACACCAACCCAATCCGGCACCATGGGGACGGCAGGAGTCCCGATCTGCAAGCCAAGTGCATGGCCAGCCACTAGGATCGCCGACCACCTTTGTAGTGGTACACTCACACGCTTCTCCGTCACTCTGTGACGACTCACTTGACGACGGTCCCTCCCGTTCGTGCCGTCCCCCGTGCTGGCGGCAAGCCGTGGTGATTGGCATCCGCAGAAACCGATAGGCAGACACACCGGGCTCGTTGGGCGGCTGACCACCCTCTCCAAGACTCCAATACGAGCGAGGAGGGCGAACCAAGTCCTTCGGGCTGCCGATCCAGTCATCGTGTCTTGATGGAATGGGCTTTCTTTGAATTTCGGCACCGAGGGGTGGACGGGATCCATGTAGGCGCTGATGCATAAGAAGTCAATCGCTCCTTTGGATAAAACCCGCACGGTTCCTGCGCCCTTTGACAGTCCGGGGAAGTACTACCTACCTAGTAGTCCGAACTAGCCAACCATCAGCACTCAAAGCCAACATCATGTCACACATAGAATCTGCATACCCAGAGTACCAGTTTACGGCTCGCCTGGACGAGCTGCGGAGGACCGAGTACGGCTACCTCGACGCCCAGGACCACGTCTACCTGGACTACACCGGTGCCGGGCTCGCTGCTGCCGCCCAGGTGCACCATCACCAGCAGCGGCTCGCTCAGGTTCTCTCGGGCAACCCCCATTCGAGCAACCCAACCAGCGCCGCCGCCACCGAGGCCATCGAGGCCACCCGGGCGCGGATCCTAGCCCACGTCAAAGCCTCGCCGGACGAGTACACCGTTATCTTCACCCCCAATGCCACGGGTGCCGCGAGGCTCGTGGGCGAGGCCTACCCCTTCCGGCGGGGCACCCGCTTCGTCCTGACGGCCGACAACCACAACTCGATCAACGGCATCCGCGAGTATGCCCGCGCGGGGAGTGCCGAGACAGCCTACATCCCTCTCGACTCCCCCGACCTCCGTGTGAACGAAGCCAATGTCGTGGCCGCCCTGTCCCCCCCCTCCTCTTCCTCATTCGTACCCAGACGAAACATTTTCAGACGACTCCCGCTCGCCTGCCGCAGCTTCTTCTTTTCCTCCAGGGACGGCGACGACCACCCCACCAGCTCCAAGTCAACGCCATCATCATCATCATCATCATCCTCATCCTCCTCATCGTCACCTCCTCCTCCTAAATCCCCGTCCCAGCGTAACAAAGGCCTCTTCGCCTACCCAGCCCAGAGCAACTACTCGGGCGTGCGCCACCCCCTCTCCTGGGTCCCGCTGGCCCAGCGCCACGGCTACCACGTACTCCTTGACGCAGCCGCCTACCTCCCGACCTCCACCCTCGACCTATCCTCAGACGGCGGCGGCGGTATCAAACCCGACTTTGTCCTCGTCAGTTGGTACAAGCTCTTCGGCTACCCGACCGGCGTGGGCTGCCTGATCGCCCGCCGCGACACCCTCGAGCTGCTCCGCCCGCGCCGCCCCTGGTTCTCGGGCGGCACCATCCAGGCCGCGGCCGCGTCGGCCGCCTGGCACCGGATGGCGCCGGGCGCCGAGGCGTTCGAGGACGGCACGGTGAATTTCCTGTCGATCCCCGACGTCAAATTTGGGCTGGACTGGCTGGACGGCATGGGCAGCGCGGGCGTCATCGAGACGAGGGTCAAGTGTCTGACGGGGTGGTTCCTGACCAGGCTGCTGGCGCTGCGGCACAGCGACGGGTCGCCCATGGCGAGGGTGTACGGGCCGACGGGCGCCGCTGACAGGATGACGATGCGCGGCGGGACCGTGACGTTCAACTTGCTCGACGGCGCCGGCAAGGTCGTCGACGAGCGGCTGGTGGCGCTCGAGTCAGCCGCGGCGCGCATCTCGCTGCGCACGGGCTGCTTCTGCAACCCGGGCGCGGGCGAGGCGTCGCTGGGGCTGGATATGAAGGTGGTCAGGAAGCTGGGAAGAGTGCGGCAGCAGCGGCCGGACATGGATGCGTTTGCGCGAGAGAACAGCATCCCCGCGCTCGGGGCCGTGAGGGTTTCGTTTGGGGCTGTGTCGACGGCTGCTGATGTGGACAAGTTCTTTGGCTTTGCCGAGAAGACGTATAAAGACCGCGTGACGACGACGGCGGGGCTGCCGCCGAGGGAGTTGGCTTGTTGAGCAGGTAGTAAACTATCATGCTGTATTTTGAGGTGTAGATAAACGTGTCCTAAGATTGGAGACTCGATAGAACAATGTCATGAAATGGTTCCAGATTGCTGATATCAAAATGACCTGACTCAGTTGATGTGCCCGGTGCTGCTCCCGCCAACCCCCCGCTTCGACATTCGCTACCACTTGATGATCTTTTGGGGGAAGAACTCATCGATGAGTTCCAGATAGTATGGCTAAGCACGCGTTAGCCTCTGGACTCCGACTGGAGTAGGTCATAGTAGGAAGAAGGGGCAGAATAGGGGGAAGGGATGGCAGTAGGGGGAAGCAGTCGAATGAAAGGGTCTAGACACAAACACAGCCTACCTTCAGCTCCTCCACTTTCGGTACATCGTCCGACTTGCTGTACAGATCGTACGGATTGAAGGCCTGCACCGCCTTGAGCAGCACCTCGTCTCCCTCGGCCATGAACTCGCGGTAGGCGCCCTCCTTGTGCCACGGGTAAAAGGAGTGAAACCGGATCATGGCCAGGGCCTCGCGCGGCAGCGTGCTTTGGTCCTTGAGCACTAGATACAGGTACTCGTCGTGGCCCCAGCTCATCATCAGCTTGTCCATGCCGCAGCCCGGCTCGTAAATCCCATACTTGGAACCATACACCTCATGCCCGAAGTCCGGATTCGCCTGAAACGTCTCCGGATAGATGCACCGCTCATCGAACCGACATCCCACGGGGAACGTATCCCCCACCACATCCCACTGGCCGTCACAGCAGCCGTCCGAGAAGAGCATCAGCTTGCCCAGGTCGTGGACGAGCCCCGTCAGCTGCATCCAGCGCGGCTTGCCGTCGCGGCGGATCGCCTCGGCGCTCTGCAGCAGGTGCTGGATCTGGCCGAGCTCCGTGTCCGGGTCGCTGTCGTCGACCAGCGTGTTGAGCTTCTCCATGGCCTCCCACACCATCATCTCGGCCCTCTGCCGCGTGGGGTCGTAGAAACGCGCCCTCGCCCGCAGGTTGTGCGCCACCGTCTGCTTGGCGTGCTGCTCCGCGTAGAAGCCCTTGACGCGGTCGCACGCCTCGTCGTACTGCCGGAACGCCGCCTTGTCTTTCGCGGCGTCGAAGTGGGACTGGGAATCGAATGCCTCTGTTGTCGTCGACGACGCCATGGCTTTGAAAATGTTGACTGTGTCGACGGCATCCGAGATGGCCTCGAGGGCCGCGCCGTCCTGGTGGAGCGGGCGAGTGTCGACAGCGGCCGCCATGGAAGTGACGAGGTATCCGAAGAGACGGATGTCGAGGGTGAATCAGATTAACAACTGACCAGCGTTCGAGGCGGTGATTGCTGGCTTGTTGGCGGTTGGGGAGTTCGAGTGAGCCGTCTATCCGAGAATCATGCCGTCGGGGCGCTTCGAGGCAGGTGGCGGCTTTATAGTACTGCCCCTGACTTGTCCTCGCCCGTGGAGACGTTTGGCATGGCTCAACGCGCTGATTGATCAGGCCGAGATAAAGATGAAGGGCAAACCGGGGTGATATCACTTGCCATTTCTCCGAGCTGGTAGATGCCAACCTGCTGGAACCCGGCGGGGTGCCACGAAGACGGTTACTGTGTGGTGTAGGTGCATAACCGTGCCCCATCTCGAGCCCATCTGTTGTCCCACATCCAGTCTGTGTACGCCTCCATAACCCGTGGAAACAAGGATGGATTTCGCCCCATGTGCTAATGGTGCGGCGTCCCCCACGCGGTGACCGCAAACGTCTGAGCCGATTCCTGGCTTCCCCTCACAATGAGTGATATTTCCATCCATGACCCGGAAGAAAATGCTGCTTATGGAACAGACGTTGCAACATGTGTGACCCAAAACCTCTTGGGGTATATTTCCCTTCTCGGAAACAGGCAATTCTCCCCGACGGCAACCCCTGCGTCGGCAATCGGCCTGGTACCAATGACACCATAGAAATCTTCCCGACGTGCCTCCTGCCCCATAAAGAGGCGGCAGAGAGCGGGGAGGGTCAACCCTGCCGAGCCTGCATGGTCCTGCTCGTCAGGACTTTGGCAGAGAGAATGTTGGGTGTGGACCCTGATCTTCAGATGCCAGTTTGGGCGTGGAGATGAAGCTCGTCCAGTTGATGTTGCAAAATCGTCCCCCCAGGGATATGAGAATCCCATCGACCGGTCGCGGCAGGTCGTACCGGGACTTGACCCAAAAGCATCCAGCCGAAAGGAAATGGGCTTGCCGCTTGACCGCTGTCTCGGCCTTTCATCAACGCACTCTCGGCAGTGTCACGAGACCTGCTCCCCACTCAACCACAAACCCGTGAGCTGTCTTGCGGCATCTTAGTCTCCTGCCAAGAACTTCCTTTTCTGTCAAATGAGGTGTTGCTGCCCGGTGCCCTTTGACCTGCGGATAAAGGCCGTTCTGACGGATTAGCAAATTCGGCTTGGAATTCCCTCGCGGATGTGAGGTTTCCCCCCACCGGTGGGTTTTCACCCGTTATTTCCGCTTCTTCAACGCCGACTCAGACCCCTCATGTTGGTTGTAGTGGTGGTTGAGACATCCATCCTCCCCAAATCAGGTCTGCCGCCTCCACAGCCGGAGCATCTCCAGGCGTACACTCTCCGTCGGCCGAGCATGGTCCCTCTGAGTCTGGTCCAAGATGGCCAACATGGCGTCTTGCTCTGCAACGCTGTGAAAATGGCCGCCAACTGCGCGTGTTAGTCCTTTCGCTCTCACTTTTCACGTCACAGCCAAACTCACAGGCCGCTATCGTCATGCAGGCTGTAAACATGCCTGGTGGTGTCCACTGGTTGCCACGCCCGATGCCGCAGATCTCTCGGACTGTCTTCCGAATTTCGTTCTGCCCATCCAAGTCACCATGTAAGTGGTACGGTCCCCTCCATTGACAAGGGCTGGCTTAACGCACCTCGGCTTCGCACGTCTCATCTGGCGACCCCGCGTTTCCAGACTTGAGACGGTGGTCCAACAGGAAAAGCTTCGCAAGCCGGTGGTGCTGAACACCAATGACTGGGCCGTGACAAGTTGTGTCAGGTGTCAGCTCTTCCGCAGAGAAACACCGGGATATAGGAGGCCGGACGTACCCTGGCAACTCCGATGATACCAGATTTCAGGAAAGACAGTCGAGTCTGGAGACTCTCTGAAGACCGGGTCATACGACGCAGGGCGTCTCTCGGACCATTGCCTGTTCCACTGATCCAACACGTCCCATTGGGACGGCTGAGTGCTCTCGGAGCCAAAGCAGTAGTTGATGACGTCGGAGCAGTGGACCACGGCGCGGTTCGCCCACGTGTCATCGTCGGCCTCGTCGAGCGATCTGTCCACCAAGCTAGGCCCGGGCTGGAGGCACACCGGCCGCCGTTTCGTCACAGCGCTGTAGATCTCCTGCCGCAGGCCGACCCAGAACGATGCTGCGCCCAGGGTCCCGGGCTCAAACGACGCGTCCCGGACAAACTGGTACATGCCGGGAAGGTGGCCTCTCCTGACGGCCTCCTTCATGCTGTCCTCCCCGGCATCGGTGTCGTCGTCATGGAGTGCAGCTGTTGTGGGCCCGTCAGTTCCTCCACTCTCCCTTTTTTGCCGAGGTATGGGGGCCTAAGTAGGTACCTACCGTTCATCTCTTCCATGACTTGCAGGATGATGGTCGATGCAAAGAGGTGCTCCGTCCAGCCGGACTGGTAGTCATCCCTGTTCAGGAGGTCCCTCATGATGCTGATGCACTCCTCGTTGTACATGTCGGCGCGCCGGTTGTACGTTCTCTTGAGGTGGCTGTCGCTGTGCGTCTGGCCCCAGTGGCGCGCCGAGAGGGCAAAGATGGCCTTCAACAGGACCGGGGAGTCCCGTGCCAGTTGTGGCACTAGGACTTCAAAGGTATCTAGGGCACGTCGTTCAGTCTTTAGTCTGGCATAATGGTGCCATCGGAACCTGTCGGGCACGTAAAGGTTTACGTACGGTGTGGATCGCACAAGTCAAGCTGCAGCTCGATATGTCAGCCAGGAACTCGAGCATGGCGGCAACTTGGCCGAGTCGCGGGGGCACCTTACCCATCTAGCGAGGTGCTTCACGAAGTGGCGGAAGAGACGGGCTTCTTCTAAACTGGTCAGGGGCCAGCTTGGGGATGGCGGGTTGACGACAGAAGAGATCATCATCAGGCGCAAACGGTCTTGGGGCGGTTGCGGCCGCAAGGTTGGTGTGTTTGCGGAGACCGGTGGGCTCTTGAGGAATGGCACCCGAGAGCCATCTGCGGGGGAGTCCCAAGCCGCTTCGGCCTCGTCTGGCCCGCTGTCTGAACTCAAGGCATCGTTGATGGTTGTGTGGGACTCATTGATGAAGACCACTGGGCGATGTTAGAGTCTTGTAGACAAGGCATGATTGTCTGAGGCAGAGAAAGGAGACCGAAGAGGAAGAAGAAAGAAACAGGCCAAACCAACATCTTTTGGGTGTCTTGACCCATTTCTGCTTTTTCGTAAACCTGAACTTGCCTGCTAGTAGAGCATCAGTTAGCACGATCTGAGTGAATGGAGTACCTTGGGAGAGAACAAGCACGATGGCCGAGCTCCGAGGCTTACTGACGCTCATTGGTCTCTCGGATCTTGAGATTAGGCGAAGAGCACGGCTTGTTGGCACTGAGGCATCTGCCGCAGGTTGGTGCCACTCTATCGCCTGCAGCATGTTGTCAGCCAAGTCACAGGCGGTCCTCGGGAGCGGAGGTCCGGGGTTGAAGTGGGGACTGGACGGAACGAACACTTCAGATGAAGCTGGCGACACCTGGCGCTGTGCTGTGTCAGTACTGTATTTGAAGTGCACCGAAGTCCATCCCGTGTACAAGTATACTGCGGGCTTACCATCCAAACTTGGCCAGACTCTGGGAGGCGAGGCCCGAGCCAGGGTCCGTCGCCGCCGTGCCCGACGGTGGCATTGGCAGCCGGGAGTGTCAAGGCCCGCCGAATTGGACCGACCAGCACCAGCATGCTCGACTCGGACCCGTGCAGCAACCACTGGCAGCGCAGAACGAGGTCGGGGCAAGTGGCTAAGGTAGGTACATAGAACGTCGAATCGAGTCGTCGACGAGTCCGCCTATCAATTACGCACTCGGCGCTGTGCTTTGTTCGGGCAAAGTCGTACCGATGTGGGTCCCCTGCCAGGGCTAGCTCTTCTCCTCCGCACGACTCCACGAGGCAAGAACGACGATCACCGATTCCGTGAGGAATTGCCGTGCCTAGCGCGTTTGTACCCCGCGAAAGAATGGGGAAATCGGTTTGGGGGAAGACAAGGGTCGCTCCAATCGATCGCGTTTTTGTTTTTTCAAGACATTTTGTCCGAAGGCTCATCAGTCTTCCGTGCTATATGCTTCACCCGTAAGATGCGGGGAAGACGCCGGCAAGACGCCGGTGCCTCTGCCCTCGTGACATTTCACATGCATCAGGTAACGTGCCTTCCCGTTCCTGTTAGTCTCGTCACGTTGGCTAGGTCGGCTCACTCATCACACTGAGCATCACTGATGAGCATCATTTACAGCAGGATCCGGGCAAATAACCTTGCTGGGACGTTTACCCCACCAACGCTCCACTGCTTGCCGTCGCCAAAACTCTTCCCCATTGGGTCCGATATGAAGATTCGAGAATCTTTCTCAAGATTGGGACCCCGACCGCCCCGGCCCTCATGTTCCTTCCCCCAGATTTCATCCCACAGGCTGGTGGGTATAAAGGGTGTACATAACACGACGCTGCCCACCTTGTTAGACTATCCTCCATCCTACTGCCGCTTCATCCAGTCCCCTACAGTCGGACTCCAGCTACACACCCAATCATGGCTTCAGGGAATACGTCTGGTGGCATCGTGCCCTCCAGCAAGGCGCTGCCGGTGGCACTGGACGAAGAACCGGACCACATCTCGCGGATCAAGGCCACGGATCAAGTGATACAGGGCGCCAAAGCAGCAACGGAGAAGGAGCAGTCCATGACTCTGGCACAGGCCGTCAGGCTCTACCCCAAAGCCATTGCCTGGAGTGTCCTGATCTCGGCCTGCATCATCATGGAGGGCTACGACATCTGCTTGATCAACAACTTCTGTGAGCATCTTTCCTGCCCACGTCTTCTCAAACCTGAGTGCCTATCTTATCCGCCGCCACCGTGTCGCTGACCAAACGACGGCAAGACGCGTTCCCCCAGTTCAACAGAAAGTACGGCGAGCAGCTGCTTAATGGCGACTGGGAGGTGCCCGCTCCATGGCAAGCCGGCCTCAGCAATGTAAGAAACGTACCGTGACCCCCGGCCCAGGCTGTGCTGCGGAGTGAACCGCTCGCGGCCCCCAGCCGCTCAAGAACATGGGACGAACATCGGATGAACATGGATGGAACCCGAGGCTAACCGGATGGATCACAGGGCGCCAATGTTGGCGAGCTCATCGGCCTCCTATTCAACGGCTGGGTTTCGGAGCGCTTCGGTTACCGATGGACCGTCATTGTGTGCCTGATGCTCATCAATGCCTGGACCGCTTTATTCTTCACCGCTCAAAATGTCCAGACCCTGCTGGCGGCTGAGATCCTCTGCGGCATTGTACGAGACCCCCTCTTCCCTGCTTGACTCGGCGGTTCGGGGCGAAAGCTAACCTCCCCCCCCCCCCCCCCCCCCCCCCCCC
>MU863672.1:24811-45731 GCA_033575675.1 Parathielavia hyrcaniae | reverse complement strand
GCCCTGGGGCGTTTTCCAAACCATCACAATCACGTACGCTTCCGAGGTCTGCCCCGTCGCCTTGCGCGGCTACCTGACGTGCTGGATCAACTCTTGCTGGGGCATCGGCCAGCTCATCGGCATCGGCGTCATCATGTCCATGCTGGACCGGCAAGACGAGTGGGCGTACAGGATCCCGTATGCGCTGCAGTGGATGTGGCCGACGCCGCTCGCCATCGGTATCTTCTTCGCGCCCGAGTCGCCGTGGTGGCTGGTGCGCAAGGGGAAGCTGAGCGAGGCCAAGGCCGCCCTGCTGCGCCTAACCAGCTTGAACCGCGAGACCGAATTCGACGCCGACGAGACGGTCGACATGATGGTCCACACAACCGCCCTCGAGGAAAAGACCACGACCGGCGCCAGCTACTGGGATTGCTTCAAGGGCCACGACCTGAGGAGAACCGAGGTCAGTCGTCGAGTGTCGAGCATGGGGACGATGACGTGTTGCTGACCTTGTTACCCCCCTGACAGATTGTTTGCATGGTCTGGGCCATCCAGAACCTTAGCGGCAACTCCTTTTCCAACTACTCGACCTACTTTCTCACCCAGGCCGGGCTCAATTCCCAGGACGCCTACGGCTTCGCGCTCGGGCAGTATGCCATGAACACGGTCGGCGTATTCGGGGCCTTCTACCTGATGCACAAGGGCATCGGCCGCCGGTCTCTGTACCTGTATGGTCTGTGCGGCTTGTGTACCATGCTCCTAATCCTCGGCTTCCTGGGCCTCGTCCCGGAGGCACACCGGCGAGAGGGATCCATTGCGACGGGAAGCATCATGCTCGGCTGGGCTCTGACATACCAACTTACCGTTGGAACCGTGTGCTACTCTCTGGTCAGCGAGATCTCGACGCGGAGGCTGCAGATCAAGACGGTCGCTCTTGGGCGTGTCCTTTAGTAAGTGACGACCCAGTCCTGACGACAGTTGCTTTTACCCGGGTCGTTAGCTGACGTGTCGAAGCATCATTGTCGGCATCATTGCCAGCGTCCTGACGCCCTACATGCTGAATCCGGGGGCGTGGGACTGGAGCAACTTCGCCGGCTTCTTCTGGGTGCGTAAAATGAGTGCTTGAGTTTGATGTCATCTGATGCTGATACTGCAGGACGTTCCAGGGTGGCATTTGCGCTCTCTGTATCGTTTACACGTATTTCCGGGTGCCCGAGCCGACGGGCCGGTCGTTTGCCGAGTTGGATATGCTCTTTGAGAAGGGAGTCAGCGCTCGCAAGTTCGCTAAGACCCGTGTTGATGTCTTCCAGGAGGACATAGACGGCGAGTTTATGAGCCAATATCACCAGCAGACTCGAGCTGTAGAAAAGGCAGAGGTTCTCCGTGTGCAGTAGAGAACGACATCACAGAGATAGAAGAATACAATTCAGGGGTCCTTCAGGTAATGACTGAGTCAACAAGCGTCAGCATGTGGCCATCAGACCGTAGTCTTCAGAGGAGAGGTCGGACATGCCGTGACGAACTAGTAGCATTACATCGTGGATCGCACTACCAGGCTAGGCATCCGTTTGGTGTCAGAAGAATGCAATGACGTCATGGGGTTCAAACCACCGTCCGGGTTCTGTCGGCGGTAAACAACAGGCAGCGCAGTACAGCTTGAAGGGGTTTGGGGAGCAGATCTTGTGAGGATATGAAGTCGAACAAAATATAAAATTCGCGTCTACTGAGCAAGTGCGGGTTCGAGTTGGAGACCTGGTCGCAATCCAACCCGACGGGCGTGCAGAGTGCCTCCCACGCAAGTTCTGTGTCAGCTTGGGAGAAAGCACTGGAAATGGGGCACGGAGTACTCTGTGGGTAAGCTCAACAACAGATGGATAGTTTGGAAAAAGAAAGATGAAGACTGGCAGTATATATGGGTTTCTCGAGTCTAGATTATACATGAAAGAAAAATGTCCAGAACTTAAGGGACAGCTCGGAAAGAAACATCGTGTCAGAGGGGAAGCGACCGTTGTGCACAGGGAGACCGCATTGAATATAATACGGACGGCTGAAGCTGAGCCCAGCCAATAAAACTTTGCGAATGACAGAGCTCAGCGAATCATCGCCCTTCGACTGGGGCTCAAGCCAATCTGAAATCAGCCAGTGCACGCGGAGTGAGTCGGGTTGAGTGAGACCTGGTGGTGCGTTTTCATATGAAAGTAGGCAGGCAGGGTCCGTCTTCCCCGCAAAAGACCAACAAATGGAAGCTCAGCTGCTTGGCCCCACCTTGAGCTCAAAGGTCATTCCACCCTCCAGCTCAAGGCCCATCTGCCAGCCATTTCCATTTCCCAAAACTTGAACTATCTGCGCGACTGAGAACAAATCCCTTTGATCGACAAGCAGGATCAACCAAACTCACCACATCGACGAGGAACATAGGCAAAATGTCGAGCGCAACGGAGATGGCGTCAACACACACTCCGTCGAGGCCTAGTGCCCCGCGCCCAAAGGGTAAACTCTCCCCAGCTCCACATGCGTCGCACGATGCAGGGACCGCCGCCGGACATGAATACCCTCAAGCTGGTTGGGGGTTGGATGGATAAGCTGACGCCTGGGTTCGCCACACAGGAATCCTCAAGAACTCCTATTGCACCTCTCCTCCTCCTGTGTCACAGACCGAGCCGCTCCCCCCCACCCCTGCGGACCACCCGCTAACGCCAAAGGAGGCCAAGGAGCTGACGATTATCAACACACAACGCAACGCGGGCCACCGGCGATCGTCGTCGACGGCCGGGTCCCGCCCCGGCGGCTCGCGCAGGCAGAGCTCGCTGCCGCCCAGCTTTGACTTCACCGACCAGGAGGAGCAGAGCCAGCGGCTCAAGTGGGACGAAGCGAACCTGTATCTGACGGAGCAGGAGCGTACCAGCACCATGAAGATCAACGAGCCCAAGACGCCGTATGCCAAGCATTACGACCCGCTCGAGGACCCGTCGGACATGGAAGACAATATGAACAACGATGACGATGCCGATGTCGACATGGCCGAGCCCATCAACCCGGGCAGCGTCGACATGGACCGGCTGGACGGCGTGCCACACGCCCATCATCAGCAACACGGACAACAGCACCAGCAGCAGTCTCACACACGCCGCCGCGCGCAGGCCGATGAGGAGATCCCGCACATTTCGCTGGGCGAGCCCGAGGAGGACGTTCCCGAGCACGACGAGCTCCATGCGGCGTCGAGGTCGCGTTCGTCGTCGTCTTCGTCGCTGAATAAGCGGCCCCGCGCCGTGCAGGTCGACAGCAACGGCAGCGGGCACGACACGGACGGCGAGGAGTACCTGGTGGGGCTGAGCGCCGAGGAGCGCGAGAAGCACCGCCGGTTCGAGGAGATGCGCAAGAAGCACTACGAGATGAAGAACGTGGCGGCGCTGCTGGGGCATCCCGAGCAGTTGGAGGCCGAGGACGACGACGACGATGACGGCGACGCCGAGGACCAGAAGCCGCCTGTCCCGCCCCTGCCGGCGGGGCGGGTGAACGGGTCCTCGTGAGGTATTGGTGGTGCTGTGCTGCTGGTTAGTTCTACTGGTTATGGGTGCTATGCTGTTATGGGAGATGATGCTACGGCTTTCTTTATGGCAAGGGGCTGGGCAGTGTGGATATTGGTCGTTTTTGCACTGCAGGCTGGATGAGGTTGTATTATCGCTCCCCACGGAGTGTCACGAGGTGTTGGGTCATCATGGTCTGGTGTTTGGTGGTGGTATCGTGTATGGTTTTTATTGAGCCACCTCACTTCTCTCAGAACCTCCAAATGGATTTACAATATACATACTGTTGCACATGTCCGCAGTTCAAATGAGAAGACGGCGGCAGGTTCGGAGACGAGCGTTAAAGAAGGCCCTTGCGCGCCAACTCGACCTTCCTCGCCGCCTCGCCAGCCTTGAAGCCGCCCTTGGAGGCGCATATCCGCTGCCCTTCGGCGAGCTCAAACTTGTCTTCGTGGGACGGCCACGCGCAAGGGCAGTGGTGTGGGAAGTGCACGCATGCTGCCCATCGTATTGCGGTTAGCCAGCCACCTGGGTAAAGCCTGTCGAGTGAGGAACTGCAAGAGACCACACACCTAATGTGTCCGGACAGAGGTAGTTATCGCAGTGGGCGCGCGCGTATTGTGTTTGGTAGTGCGACGGGTCGCTCGGTACGTTCTGGGCCTGTTGCTGTTGCTGTTGCTGGCCGCCGCCGCCGCCAAACATCTGGTCGAAGAAGCCAAACTGGGCCGAGACGACGCTCGCCAGGGCGACGAGGAGAAGTGTGACGAGGCGCATCGTGGGTTTGGGGGGTGGTGGCCGTACTGGTTGAAGCTGGCCGGGTTCGTGGCGTCACCTTATGGCGTAGGGTAGGCTGTCAGAGGGATTCCGGTTGTCGTTCTCGGTGCTGTTTGGTTCTGGATTCTATTGTCGCATGTGTCTTCTGGCCTTGCTGTCCAGATCCAAGCCAAGGCGGGATTCAGGTCCAGCTGCGGGCTGGTATCTTATCGGATGCCTGACTCAGCAGAAAACCTGCCCTTCAGCCACCAAGACCGGCAGCAGGTCCGGGCATCTCATTCTCCGAGTTCCACGATACCCGTTTTCCGGTTGGTAATTGCCGCGAGGTGCGCTCGCCCATCGGACCAATGCAACTCGCACGGCTGCAGCGGCCCCTCCAGAGGGCTGCTGCCAGCACTAGCCGCCCGTTCGGCGCTGTTCTGCGCCCGACCACGGCGACGACGACGAGCCTCGAAGGCCGATTCGCCCACCTCCGCCTTGTACCTCCGACTGCTGCCACTGCCGCCGTTGAGGGCCGACGTTACGCCTCGGTCAAGTCGCAGGGCGCCTACAGGATCCCAAACAAAAAGACGATACCCAAGAAGATGGGCGCCAAGAAGGCCGGCGGTATGTGCTCGTCCGTGGCGCGAGTCGGCGTCGGCCGATGGCGGCGGCAGGGACTTGCCAACGACTCGCCTTGCTAATCTGATTCCTCCTTGTCAGATCAGTATGTCATCACCGGCAACATCATCTACAAGCAGCGCGGCACGATATGGCACCCCGGCGAGAACACCATCATGGGCCGTGACCACACCATCCACGCCGCCGTCGCCGGCTACGTCAAGTACTACCGAGACCCCGACCGCCACCCCAAGCGCCAGTATATTGGTGTCGTCTTCAACCGCGACGACAAGCTTCCGTATCCCAAGAGCGCCCCTCGCCGGCGCAAGCTCAACCTCGTGGCCGTGACGCGAAAGGCCGAGCAGTCGGTTCAAGAGGTCATATCCCCGAGTGGCATCCCACGCTCCGTAACGCGGCACGACGACGTGGTTCAGAAGGTCGAAAACAACGAGACCCCCAAGGCCACGGTGGGGGCGGAGCAGGCGCCTGCCCAGCCGCAAGAGACGGCCCCCCTGGTGGATGGCAACGCCGTTGTCTCCAGCCTGATCCAGGAAAAGCTCAGGGCCAGGCAGGCGGCGCAGGCCAAGAGGGAGGCGCGCAGGCTCGAGCAGGAGAAGGAGCTCGAGGCGCGCAAGGCCACTCGCGTGTTCCACCTGCAGGACGACTACAGCTACCGCGAGAGCAATTGGGAGATTGGCCGCCTCGTGGGCGACGCCGGCGTCATCCCCGGCCTCGAGACCAAGGAGTCGAGGAAGGCCAAGTTCCGGCTGCGGAGGAGGAAGCGTATGGTCTGGTTCCGCGGCCTCAAGAACCGCAAGTTGGAAAAGGCCGCCCGTCGCCAAGAATACAAGGCGCAGATGCGCGTGGAGAGGGAACAGATGTTGGCTCAGAGGAAAGAGGCGGCTGCCGCCGTCAAGGTTTCTTTGAGCAAGGTTGCGGCGGCTGAGGCGGCTGCTGCCGCGGCGGCCAAGGCGTCGGCAGCGGACAAAGCCAATGCCGGCCTGTGATTGACTCGGGCATATTATCAGGCGCTTTGTATGGTTGATGGCCGAGTCGGGTTTCTGGCGACGCTAGACAAAGGCTGGCCAGTCTCGGAGACGATGTACCATATTCTGTCACGAATAGATTCTGCTGAAATCCTGTGTCCCCGGAGCCATCTTGGTGCCCGCTCTCAATACGGTGAGTACAGTTTGGCTTGTCAAGGCATGGCTTCTTGAGGCTGACTGTCTTTGCAGAATGCGCAGCAGATCCCGGGGTGCTAGGTGTGGCCGTGCAGCATTCCTCCATGTTTGCTCTCCCTTGCGCCAAACCAGGCGACGGCATAAATGGCTCTGGAATGCGACAAACAAACCCACCGGGATTCAAAAGCAACAAAACATGGCCTCCATTGTTGTCTGCCTCTTTGATCTGACTCCACGCTCCTGATAGCTTACAAGTACTCCGGACTACGGTGCTGTTGTGTCACCTAAACCCGGCCTCGACTGCTGCACATCGGAAGAAGCCCTGTCGAATGCGGACTTCGTTGCTTGCCTGTCTTGATTGCTTTTCGCCAAGTCCATGAATAACGCCGGGGAAACCACTTGCATGGACTGGGCCGAGGAGGAGAGCTGCCGGTTCCTCGATAACGCGGACAGCGACAGCCCCCTCACCCCGCTGGGCTCACCGCACTCAACGCCTGCGGCCACTGCGCAACGCGGACAATCCCCTGGCTCGTTCCGCAGAAACGGCATGGTGCTAGACTTGAATGTCCGCTCCATCTTCCGCATGAGCGCTGCGCGCAGCCCGCAGAAACGCAGCCTGAGCCAGACCCCGGACAGCTTCCAAGGAGGTACGAGATGCCAACTCTTGAGCAATACTGTTTCAAGACCCATCTACTGATCAAGACCAGACTCGGACCGGATGAGCGACGACGCGACGGACAGGAGCCACGGACTACTCATACCCCCGACTCTGTCCGACCTGTCCTTGCGATCGGCAAGCTCCGGGACCTCCTGGCAGAGCCGGTCCAGCACCCCGAGCAGGAAGCACAGTCTACAGCTGTCCCTGTTTGACGGCTCGCCCCAATCCAAGCGGCGTTTCGTGACAGAGATGGAGAGCGGGGCGGGAACGTCTTTGCGGTACTCGGCTCCGTCCGTCCATGCCAGGTTCGACATCGACAGGGCTGCTGCTGCGGCTGCGCGCGGGGTCCTGGGGAGAACCAACGCCGTCCTGCCGCCAATCGCCTCTTATTTTGGCGCCGAGTGGGAAAAGGCTGGAGAGACGGTGGGCGAGGCCTTCCCCGACCTGTTCTGCCCTATGCCTAAGGAATATCCACACCACGAAGCTGAAAGCACGTGTAGATCGCCGGAGAAGCCAGAAGTGCGCAAGAGAAAGAGGCACTCTTTTTGGAGACTGGCTTTTTCGCCCATTGTGTCATCGACCGTCCCAAGGCAGCGTAGCCATGGAGGGGAGGGGGAGGCTGTAGGCAAGGAAGGCCTCGTCCCAGGGTTTAAGGCCTGTGCACTTACAGGACCGACCACGGAAGCTCGCCGGGAGACTGGGTCAGAAGACATGAGCAGCTCTGACATTGTGGGTGACGAAGAGCGTGGGAGAGTAGACGCACTACAGTCCCGTACTGGAACTCGCGCCTTTATAGCAGGCCCGCAGGACTCTGACCATGGCCAGCCCAGCAGCCCTAGCGAGGAGAATCCAATCTAGATGTGTGGCGACAGACCTTATTCAGACTGGACTGGGCACTGGAGTAAGCCGAACCACTGTCCCCCATGTTCTCTCTCCTTGCTGATTCTAACTGGTCCAACAGATGGGGTTCTGCGCAAGATACCCGGGTCAGGCACGCTCTTCCTAGAGGGATACCGCCCACGGGTCGAAGACCCAAACCCGTGGATTTGCCCTGTACGAGACTGTCAGACTGTCTTCGCGGATGCCTGGGCTCTTGGGGGACATTTTAGTGTACTGCTCCCCTCCCTCCCGCTGAACTCGAACTGTCGAACTTGGAAAGCTAACATGGATCGACGGAGGCGGGCCACCGGGCATGCCTCCTCAATGACAACCTGGACGGGACCATGTCGGCCGTTGGCACACGGAAGACGGCCGATCCAAGCTCGGGTCGGAAGCCGCCTGTTGTGGTCTCGAGGAACGCCATCGATGCGACAACTGCTGCTCCCAAGGCAAGCCCCCGACGGCCCGGGCGTAGAAAGAAGACCGAAACAAAGGGGCATGGGAGGGCAAGTAAGGGGCCGGGGCAAGAAAACGCCGATGACAGCGTGAAGAAACCAGGCGCCGTCCCTGGCCGCTCCAGTTCCATCTCTCACTCACGATCGTCCAGCTCACATCTGATCGACGCCCCGTCTCTCACGGAAAGCAAGACAGAAAGCTGCAGAAGCTCACGGCCACTGACTCCGGTCAGCATGTCGGCACCGGACGCGCCGGGGGAACAGAAGCTGCGCAAGATAGCATTGTGGCAGTACCTGATGATGTACCTCCCGCACAACACACCCTTGCTAACCAGCTCACACGCGCTTGAGCTGCTGGCCCTCCCGCGCCAACGTGATCTGACACACAGATGGAAGTTCCAGCTAGCAGGCGGGCACCCGACGGCCAAGACGCTCTGCGCTGTGCTTGTCTACCTCGGCGGAACCAAGGGACATGCGCCATGTGTTATCTGTGCCGGCATGTCTCGAGGAAGTGGGTTCGCTGCGCCCATTCTTCCCTTCCCCGAGTGCATCACGCTCCCGGCCTCAGCTTCGGCCGAGCTGAAGCAGTACTTTGCGGAGACGGCCTGCTGCAACCACTTCTACCAACAATCGTCAGCGGATGGCGGACAAACGGGGGAGTACTGCAACTCCCGCTTTTCTGTATCCTCTTCCGACCTGGGAGGGATTGCGGCCGATGGCATTGCTGAGGAGGAGGATGAGGAAGAAGCCTCGCCGTCCCAACTGCCGCCGCCGCAGGACACGGACATTGAAGACGAATACGACGACATCGACACTAGCACCAGCACAAGCATCGCCCTCTCGCCCGCGACAGCACACAATGTCAATAACAACAGTCCCCCGTACAAGACAGCGCTCCCGGCTACCCGGGTAGCGGGGCGGCCTCGAATCGTGTCCATCAGGAAAGCTGGCAGCAGCAGAAGCAGATGCAGTCCCACGACAACAGCAACAACAACAACAACAACAACAACAACAATAATAACAACAAACATGAAGCCAAAGAGACAGAGCTCAATTCGGCGAGTTGCCGCCAGGTTAGGAGGAAAGGGAGGAAAAGGAGCCAGCAAGGCAGCCCGCCGGGAAGCGGCCGTGTACAAGCCGAGCGAGAGCGCCGTGGCCGAGGAGGCACACCACCTAGCAGCAGCCGACCACACTAGCAGACAAGGCACAACAACAACAATTACCGAGTCGGGCAGTGCCAGTGGTGGAGGCGCGCGAAGGTCTCGTCGTCTGCTCGAGCAGCAGCAGCAGCAGCAGCAGTATCATGATAGGGAACAGACGCCGCCCCGGCCGGAGCCCGAGAGTAAACAGAGTGGCAGTGTTCTGTTGTCCCGGTTCTTGGGGGTTGGTACCAGCTCTCCGTCCAAATCCAAGGCTTCATCGAAGCTTAGGGAGAAGGAGAATAAGGATTTGAATGCCGGTTTCGATACTGTGATCGGCAAGGCTGGCAGGGAGGCTGGTGTCGAGGGAGTAGGGCTTGGGTGTAAGCCAGGAGGTGTGCCGTCTACGTTGTTGACTATGGCGGAATGGGAACTTGCGCCGGGCAGGATACGCGTGGGCAAGGGGGAGGAAGCCGAGAGTGAGTTACTGCCCTTTTCCGTATTCCGTTCTTCCCGTACTTTTTTTATTTTATTTTAGTATTTCTCTTCTTTCCCCCTTCTTCCCGCCTCCCGGATCTTGCAGAGACCAACCCGACCCGTGCCTACAACAGAAGCTGACCACCCCAGACATCGCCTACTCCTCATCCTATCTCGCCCAGGGCCGCGCAGTGCCCGTCTCAGAGGGCACGACGTTCCAGGTGATTGACGTCCAGCCGGGCAGCAGCCTGCGATGGGCTGCCGACGAGTCACGGATCCGACTATGCTCGGTTGCTCGGGGCATCGTCCGGGTCAAGTTGCCGGAAAGCGGGTTTCCTATCGGCCCCAACGGCATGTGGAAGGTGAGGCAGGGCGCGGCCTGCAGCCTGGTAAACCCCTTCTACTTGGGGGCGGTCGTTCATGTCACTGCTTTTGAGGCTGCCGTGTGATCTGGCCGAGGTATGTAGTACCGACAAGCCGGTCAATCAGGTAGTCTCGACAGGCTGTCCACTTCGTCATTGTGCAATATTAGGGGGAGGAAATAAAGGCCGACTCGCTACGCTCTGCCCCCTGATACTAATCTCTATTGCTGTGTTCCATGTGCCCTCGGAAAATGATGAATAACCCTCGGTGCTAATACCGGTATCTATACTCCTGCGCCAATTCCCAATGTCCCAACTCCAGAAACAAATGCGCAAGCCCGACCCAGCAGTGTTTAGTGCTTGCATGAAACAGACTCAGCGAAAGATCCTGCGCCCTCCTGTCCGCGTTGGGAACCTCTCCACGCCGCCCTGTTGCTGCTGGTGGTAGACCCATTGCATGCCGACTCCGCCGCCCTCAAAGCCTTTCCTGTACCGGCGCACGGCTTCCCGGAGGTGTTCTGGACGCAGCGGGCCCCGACGGTCCTCGGTTTTCGCCTCATCCGGCTCGTCAGGGTCTTGGCCATCTGCCGTATCGGGCATCGGGTGGGCAGTGGGCGGCGGCGGCGGGAGGTCTGTCTGCTTCTCGCCCGTCTTTTCGATCCACTCGCCCTGCACGCGCCGCGCACTCTCGATGACGTCGCCGATGAAGACTTTGGCCACCGCGCGCATTCCTATTACGACGTTTTCGGCGACCGACTGAGAGATGGTGGCATTAACGAGCTGCGAAGGAAGTCAGCGAGACTGCGGTGCCATACAACGGTAAAGACGAGAAACGGAGGCCTACCCTTCTAACCGACGCCTTGCTCAGGTTGGCGGCCCGCCAGTTCTCAAATCGATAGAACTGGTCCTCAGAGAGCGCGCTGATAAGCATGCCCCTCATGCGGTGCTCCTCCTCCTTCTGCTCCTTGGTGCGCACATCGGCCGTGGCGGCGACCTCGGTCGGGCCCTCGTCCTCGCCTTCGCCCTCGTCACCACCACCTGCGCCCCCACCCGCTCCCACTCCGCCGGCCACGCTCTTATTGCCCCGACCGCCAGCACCACCATCACTAACCCCGCTGAACGATGTAGCGGCGCGCCCGCCGGCGACCGACGGCGTCTGCTCGCGCGCCTTCTCGGCCTTAGACTTACGGCCGCGCTTCTTCTTAAGCGGCGCCGCCGCCGCGCTGACCTGGCTGCCGCTGACGAGACTCATGGCGTCCATGTCGGACGGGGACCGCGCGTCAAACGGTGTCCCGGCGCCATCGTGATCCGGGGGGAAGGAGGTCTGCCGCAGCGGATGTGCGGAGCCCGGGCCAGAGGCCATCGAAATTGCCGAGGGTTTGCGTCGTTTCAGTGCGGGCGCTGCGGGGCCACCTTCGGCGGTGCGTTTCTTGTTCGCGGACATGGTGTTGAATCCTGGGAGTTGCGAGTGCGACGGGTACGGCGGAGAGTGCGCGGGTGACGCCATGTTCGACTTCCCAAAGTTGACGAATCGGTGATCGAGCAACGGCAGGCTCAAGCAGAGCAACTCGCGAAAAAATTGGGCGGTAGTTGTTGGATGTCGCAGCCAAATCGAGGGAGATGCCTTCTAAAGTTGCCAACTCGTGTGTTCCTGTTCGTAATTCGAATGCTGGAAATCCAAGTTCAAAAAGCGCCAGGACATTTTGAGGCTCAGAACGGCTGCAAGGTGGGTGACGCGACGATGGAGAACTGCAGCGGCACGAAACCCTGCAGCCTTCTGGTCACAAACGGTACACACGTGTGATACGGTACGGTAATCTTACCCGGCCCCTCCAGCAGTCAACCCCGCTGCAAGCCGAGACACAACAAGCCGGATTCAACAGCGTCCGATCCCCGTTGTGCCCTCGCGGAGACAGACAGGACATGCAAAGACAGGAGAACAAATTCGTACTTACTGTAGGTAATATATTACGGAGGACGTGAACCAAGAACGATTGACCTGAGGAGCATGTTCAATCCAAATTGAAACCTCGAACAGTACGAGTCATCCGAAGATTTGCAGGACTTCGGCCGATAAGATAAAACCACCTGACGTTTGCTCGTGCCATCGCTTGAACCCAGCAACCGAAAAACTCAAACAGCGGAACCGGAGCTTCCTAGCTCCATCCTCCTTCCTGGGTTCCATCATCCAACATTCCATCCATTGCGCAGTCAATTCGAGGTTTCTGCCCCTCGGGCCCCACCTCGACCCTGGCAGTCTCGACTCTGCCACCTCCCGTCTCTCTCCCCTCGCTCTCCCACCAAGAACATCTCGATCCCGCGACGCAATGGCTCGATTCGATTCCTTGTCTGGCTCCGAAAGCCCCGACAGCGCTTCGGCCGTGGTAACGGGCGCTAAGCGAGGCCGGAAAAGGGGCAACCCGAATGGCAATCACCGATCGCTTGTCCGAGATTCTAACGACGCCAACGCCGCGCCCGGTGCCAATGGCGCCCCTGCCATCGGGGAGCGCCGGTCGAGCGTCAGCAAGCCGGCGCGCGACTTCCGAGACATGCCCGAGCCGTCGCCGAAAAAAAAGAAGAAAAAAAGGACGGGCGCTGCGCAGGCGCTGATCAAGGAAGCACCGACCCCCGATAACGACGACGCCGCCGCTGCCGGGGCGTCAACCAGGTCACCGAGCCCCGTCATCGACTTTGACGGCCTGAGCCGCCCCGTTGTCGGGACGCGCGAACGGCTAGAAGAGGACGACGTGCAGAAAGAGGCGCGGCTGGCGCGAATGGAGGGCGCCGTGCGGACGCTTCTCGAGTGCGTCGGCGAGGACCCCGACCGCGAGGGCCTGCTGGCGACGCCCGAGCGCTACGCCAAGGCCATGCTCTACTTCACCAAGGGCTACCAGGAGAACGTGCGCGACATCGTCAACGGCGCCATCTTCCAGGAGGGCCACAACGAGATGGTCATCGTCAAGGACATTGAGGTGTTTAGCATGTGCGAGCACCACCTGGTGCCCTTCAACGGCAAGATGCACATCGGCTACATCCCGGCCAACGCCGTCATCGGCATCTCCAAGTTGCCGCGCATCGCCGAGATGTTTGCCCGCCGCCTGCAGATCCAGGAGCGGCTGACCAAGGAGGTGGCCAACGCCATCATGGAGGTGCTCAAGCCCCAGGGCGTCGCCGTCGTCATGGAGTCGAGCCACCTCTGCATGGTCATGCGCGGCGTCCAGAAGACGAGCAGCAGCACCATCACCAGCTGCGTGCTGGGCTGCTTTGAGAGTAAGGAAAAGACCCGGAACGAGTTTCTGAGCCTGATCGGCGTCAACCGCAGATGATACCAACATATGGGAGGAGGTGGGGTTTGCAAGACGATGAGGCTGGATATTCAACAAGGAGGGTGTCATCCTATATCTATCTATGGCAGCGATGCCGGGGCGACGTGGTGGCTGCGTTTAAGCTGGCGTTTTGGGGTTAAGAGAGGGTCTCGGGGTCATCCAGAGGGCATATGCATGTTGTCCTGAGCTGGACGAGGATCTCAACATCGGGCCGGCTTTCTGATTTTCCATGGGCGGTGGCTTGGTCTCTTCAACACGGCATTTAGCATTCTTTAGCTCCCAGATTCGGTAGCGGGGCGCATAGTACCCCGCGGATGCCAGTTACATACGGTACATAGATACCTGCGCACGGCAGACGAATTCAACCGCCGCAAAAGTTCAACACGCGACTTTTCCCATCCAACACAGCCGATGAGGCTTCTGTGACTGGTACAACCCCCATGCTGCCCGACTTGGCTGCGCTGACACCGCTATGATACACAGGTCGAAGAGGTGGGCCCATCATGAGACTCTCCTCACGGTCCTGCCGACCTCGCCATTCTCGACAACCTCCACCCTCGCCTTGACCACCTTCCACACCTCCTCGGCAACCTCCTCGACCGACGGGCTGGCATCGACGACGTGGAGGTCCTCCTCCTCCTGCCGGAACCGATACTCGACGCCCGTCAAGCGCTGGCCGGGCGCGGTGGGCGGCCCGACGGCGACTTCTTCCCTGGGACCGGCCGCGTCGCCGGCGTCCTCGGACGGCACGACCGAGGCCGTCTCGATCTTGCCCAGGCTCAGGCCCCAAAACAGCTCCCGGACGCGCCGCTGCATCTCGGCCCTCTCGTACGCCTCGCCGCCCCACCCGCCGCGGGCCTGGGCGGCCGACTCGTCCAGGTCCAGGAACAGCACCAGGTCCGGGCGCGGCAGGCCGATCTCGGGCGCGCGGGCCCACGGGAGGGTCAGCGTTGGGTTCTGCTTGGCGGCCGAGTAGACGACGCCGCTGTGGTAGTAGCGGTCGCAGATGACCGTGGTGCCCGACGAGAGAAGCGAGGCGATGGATTTGCTTTGAGAAGAGAGAGATACTTCGGTCTTAACTTTTGCCGGATCTGGTAAGGGAAGGGGGTAGGGAACCGTACGCTGCCTCCCACCGGTTCGCGCTGAAGAGCAGGTGGATGACGTGGTCGTCCATGTCGACCTGGCTCTTGAGATACGAGTCGATCATCTGGCCAATGGGCGTTGTGCGGTCTCCGGGTGTCAGTCAGTCAGTCAGTCAGTCAGGACTTTCACATCTCTTGATTACTATGTTGTTATGCACCGCCTCGCTGTTGGTCCCTGTTTCGGGTCCCCGCGGCATTTGCCAGGCAGTGTACAATAAGGTAGGCAGGGTGCCGTAAAGGGCTCAAAAGCAATACAAGCAACCTACCCGGGAAGCGCATCACCTTCACTTTGCGCCCGAGCTCGACGAAGCGCTGCTCCAGCAGCTTCACCTGTGTCGTCTTGCCACTCCGGTCCAGGCCTTCGAGCACGACGAGGGCGCCCCGAGGCACGGCCGGCTGCTCAATGCCGCTGCTGCCGCGATCGTCGGTTTGCGGGGCCGGATCGGGCAATGGCGGCTGGTGCGGGGCTGCTGCTGCTGCGGGGGAGGAGGTGACGAGGGCGGTTGCGGCCGTAGCCAGGTCATTGATCGAGGCCATGACTTGAAACGCGGGGATTGGTAAAAGAAACGGAAAAAAAGAGATGGCTGGGCCAATTGGTTGTCCGGAACCCAGGAGTTAATGGATCAAATCGACGGGTTTCACTTCATTCCATTGAGACGTGCAGTTGCTCGCGGGAAGCATCGCCTGAGGTGGGGCTCCACTGTCTGCCCGCTGCGGTTGATGCATTCGATCGTGGTTCCAGATGGTGGGGCAAGCAGCCACAAGAACGCGATTGAGACGAACTCGACTCAAACCTGGAAATTTGGTGGACGGGTGGAAAGGCAAATTCGAGGCAGAGACAACGCCTCTTGTCTGCGTTGGTAGAATCCTCCGCTTCGCATTTATTAGCTCTACGCGACCATGGAAGTGCATCAATGACGGGAGGTTCTAGCTTGCTGTACTGTAGGTAGGTAAAGAGGAAGGAGGGGCTCGCTCCCTGGTTGCCGTTATAAAAAGAAATGCCATGGATTCTCTCCGAGCGGTTTCTCCCTCGCTGGAGCCACTTCGTGTCCGTCCCGGCTGGAGATCCTTGGCAGTCGATCTGGACTTTCTTCTACTGTACAGTAGTACATACGTCATTACATGAGTTCAAGAGAACTCTGTAGTATGGGAAAAACAGGTGCACAGAAGCATGCAGAGCATGCCCAACGCTTTCATCCAAAGTTGACCGCCCAGAGCAATGGTGTTTCAGGCTTGACAGGAGGGCATGAAAGGCGACCATCACTGGTGCGGGGTTTCTTGGTCAGATCGAGAGGCGCAGAGCATCGCTGCGCCGCTGTCGAGGGAGCCCTCTTATCTGATGGTGGTTTGACGCGCACTTGCCTTAGTTATCCCGCTGCCATCGACCACCACCACAAGGGACTTTAATAATTCCCGCAGCCGTACCTGGCAGATGGTCAGTATCCGTACCTGATGGAGGCTCAAGCAGGGAGACCAACCTGTTCCTCTCGACTTATATCCGTACACACCGATCGAATCGGGGCTGCTGTCTCGGTTGATCTGCGCCCTCGCCAGGTCAAGAAGTGGAACCACTTAACGCGAGCCAGGCCCCGTGCCGCGGTGGGGCAGCCACCGACGCGATCATTCGCTGGAAGCCGAGCACACCGCGCTGGGTGGGTCTCACAGCCGAACTCTGATTGGAGAGGCCGCGGGCAGGCTGCATCGGCCGCTGCCAATCGCCGTGCTTGTCGCCGGCTGTCTGCCCGCTGGCGCTGCAAGCTCTCAAGGGCAGAACCCCGCTTCTGCGTGGGCCCCCACTCCAGATCCGATGCGGTGTCCTGATTGGGGCCAGGGTGGCACGCGTGAGGTTTTAGCACGAAAAAGGCACGTCGAGGAGCCCAATATCCTGCTGGAACCTGCGGCTGCAGGAGCGCGCCAACCAGCATGAGCAGCTCCCTCATGCGCCGTCTGAGACCCGAGCCCTTGAGTGCCATTCATTTGCCCGCGGTCCATTCGGTGGTGCTGCAGGAGAGTCTCTCAGTTCGTTGTCAGAGGTGCAGGATTCCAGCTTCCATCCATCTCCCCTTAAACCCCGGGCCGTCCCTGAAATCCCTGGGCCCCTCCGATTCCTGCCTGTTCCACTCGCTGCACCTCACCGCCCTGTCTGTCGACCCGCTCCTCAACAGTCTGCCATTCGCAGTCCCTGGCCTGCCTTTCTCAAACAGGCCTCCCAAGCCAGACCGACCCGAGTGACGGCGCCTCGCCAGACAAGCCGACATTAATCGTATTTCCCACGATATCCGTGCCTACGCGACCTGACCTTGCGCTCTCGCTGGCATACCCTGGGTCTGCCTCGTCCAAGTCGCATTAATTCAATTCCAACTTTCAAGTCGCGCGGCGCCACAAATAGAGAGACCGTCTTCGCCGGCCGGCCGTTCCAGAAGACCGCCTGTGCAATAAAGATAGCCCTCTCCCTCGCCCGGCCAGCGAACCCTGCCACCCTGCCCTCTCCCTTGTCCCTCCTCGCGGTTGTTGTCGCCGACTGCAGTCAGGAGAGCCGACACCAGAGATCAGTCAACAAACACCCACGCGCGTCAATCCAAACGGCACATTGGGCTGTACGGCGGAGCTTGGATTGCACCTGTGCAGGGCCGCGTCGACCTCCCAAGGTACAGCGACACCACTGCGCCGTTCTCCACCATGGCAACCCTCACCCGGCAACCGTTCGCTCCCGTCGACGGGGCGCGGTTGAAGAGCTTGGCCAGCGTCAAGAATCGGCAGAATGGTATGTCGCTGTTCTTCTCCGAGCTCGTGTGTCACTCCTCTTGGTTGTTTGTAAAAGCATTGTGCTCTGTGCCTCCAGACCGTGCCTCTCGTCCATTTAGCTGCTACCGTGCTTCTCTTCTCCTCAAATCGAGCTCCTGTTGTGCATTGTCAACGAGATTGTGCAACGCTAACATGGCACAGCAATCGCAACCTCAACCTCACCAATCAAGCGCAAGGCTTCCGAGGTGGAGGAAGTGGATAACTCGGAGAACATCGCCCCTGTGCTCTTCTCGAAACGCTCCAAGGGTGTAGATCTCTGGGGCGACCTCAGCACGGGCTTCACCAAGTCCCCGGCCTTCACCCTGACCAAGGCCGCCTCCTCCCCCGTTGTCAAGGATGTCCTCTGCATGAGCCCAACCAGCCGGCTCCCGTCCGCGCCCCGGCCACGGGACATCCTCCAGCCCAAGTCCCCAGCAGCCCGCCTGATCAAGGCCAAGAGCACCGCGCCCTCCCCCCTGCCAGCCCCGGCCGGCCGCTCGCCCACCCGCGCCTCCAAGCGCATGGGCATCCTCTCCCGGCGCCGCATCTCCCGCCCAGACCCGCCATCCTTCGGCCTGGGCGCCGCCGGCGTGCCATTCTCCCTCGATGCCGCGCTCAAGGGTACTATCCCAAGCTACTCGGGCAGCCTGCGTCGCTCCGCCAAGAACAGCAGGCGCATCAACAGCATCAGCAACAGCAACAGCAACAGCAACGCGTCGGCCCCATTAGACTTCTTCCTCCCCACCCCAGACACCAAATCGTCGTGGTCGTTCGACATACACGAGGACACGCCAGAGCAGGAGATGACAAACCTCCTGCAGCACGGCACCCACACGCTCGACATCAGCAGCGACGAGGAGTCCGAGAGCCGCGCCAAGCGGGACCGCGCCGAGGGCCGCGACAAGGAGAACATCCCGCCGCCCGAGGACGTCAGTCAGACCTCTACCGCGCGCGGCTCGGGAGCGGCTTCTTCTTCTTCCGCCGCGAGGGCGGGTCCAGAAATCGACGAGGATGTGCTCCTGCTCAAGGGGCGCGGGCCGCTGGCGGAGATGAACGTGACCGACTTTTATGCCGAGGGATGTGATAGCTCGAGCGTGTTCATCGTCCCCGTGGACGAGGAAGATCCCGAGGCTGTTGTTGCTGTGGTGGAAGAGGTCGCCGAAGTTGCCGCTGCCAAGTTCCCACAGCAGCAGCAGCAGCAACCGTTTGAGCAGCCGGAGGAGGAGCTGCTGCCTCCTCTGCCCGCCGACGGAGAGGAAGAGCGGCAATGGCTCGCCGATGCTGCCGCCGCCGCCGACGACGACCGCATGTCGGAGGAGGAGGAGCTGCACGTGCCGCAGGTCAGCCTCGATGACGTCGAGAGCGTCGACGTCGACGATGTCATGGGCGGCCATGACCGATCCACCCTCGTGGAAGACGCTGCTGGAGCTGCTGCCGGCTTGGGGCCCATCGACGGCGCCGGCGAGAGCTTTGAGCTGTGGGAGAGCAACAGCTCCAAGGACGAGGGCGATGCACCCCCCTCGCCTGCGCCGCTGCTGGCTGATGACTACCAAGCAGCCTCCGTCGCGGTGTTTTGATGACTTGAGTCAATAGTTTTTGCGTTATGGGTTACGCTGTGCTACGTTTTGATGTGCTTTGGATAACGGGTTACGGTTTAATCTGTTTGGTCACGAAGTTCTGCCGAGGTAATGTCAATACCCTGCTTTGCTTGTCAAGATGGGGCTGGACCGGAGGATAGGGGCAGGGGCGTTTTGTGGGAGTCGGCTGCTGGTCTGCTTGGAAACTTTGCTTTGGAGCGCGGGTTGCTCGGGCTGGATCGGGAAGCGTGGTAATATGGCGTACATTGTTGCGTTTTGCTTTTGCCTTTTTCCCGCAGTCAATGCTACAGATTTCGGATATTCCAATGCTTCAGGGACTCGTTTCCCAACCCCAACGGTCACTGAGTTTTGTTTCCAAACATGAACCCCCCTGTCCGGCCTACTTTACTCCGATCTGTCTCAGCAAAACGCAGACACACAATTCACTGACAACTCTTGACAGTCGCAACACAGCGGTTGACAAACCCTGCCGCGAGCGGCACCACGACGCCCATGAGCCAGCCGCCAAAGGCCGCTCCGATCCGCTGCGCCGTCGCGATCTCGCATAGCCCCAGGCAGCCGGGTCTGTCCTTTCCCACGTCGCCACCGATCTGGCTGCGGCGGACAACAGGAAAGCGCTCGGCGGGTTTTCTGGCGGGGAGACTTCCCAAGTGAAGAAGACGACGACACCTCGTTGGCTGGGCTCGGCTTTGATGATCTCGGCGGTACCCCTGTTGACGGCGGTAGGGATGACGGTGACGCCCGCAGTTTCGCTGACATGGGAGATCACGGTGGTGGAGGGTGCGAGAGCATTTCCATCTCCTCGTTTGTCAGGAGATGGCAGGACTGGCGGAATTTTCTCCTTAATGGTTCCTGGCTCTCGCCCAAGAGGTCTGGCGGGGGCGGTGGGAGGATTGTCAGGGTCGGGAAGCTGAGTTGCTCGGTGGATGCGCTCGATGGCCGAGACCTGCCGATGACGGCGCTGGCTGGTCTTGAGAAGGCTATACCCTCGGGGCCCCGTCGTCACCGCCCACATGTTGTAAAGGTGTCAACGGTCGATACGGCATCCGCTCCCAGTTGTAGCTCCACCGGCCGGCAACTGCGGCTGGTCTACCGCGAGAGTGGTCCGTAAACGGGAGTGCCGAGAGCGGCCGGGGCTGGTTGCTGCGCCGGACGAAAGATTGGGAGGGTGAGGATGAGGTGCCGCTCGGAGAGCGAGAGCGGGCATGTTGAGGCCTTGCCAGCCGATCGTCGATTCGTCCCCTATCTGGATGAACTGGTTGCTGTGGTGGACCTCCCTTCTCATTTGACTGTCTTCCGTGGCTAGGGTTGTTGTCTTCCAAGAGCCGTTGACTGGGAGTGCAGTCCTTTATATGGACGATGTGTGAGTTCGAGGTGGCATTAGGTCCCACCGAAGGCTCTAGCAGCCCGTACGTGAGTGATATGGGCAGATGGGGATGCCCAAACCAGGTTTTGCTTGCAGCCCCGGCGGTCCGGTCCGGTGCTGTGGGTCCCACCTCCGGGTCTTAGTGGCGTGAACAGCTTCGAGTTTCGTCTTGTTAGAACAACGTCGAATGTGCCAATAGCTGTTTCTATCTCACGAACTGAGTGGTAGCTGTGTCCTGGGTTGCTGTTAAGCGATAGAGTGCTGCTGTTTCAGAATTCAGGTTAAGCTTCAACCCATCTCCCATTCTCCCCTCTCTTCGCACCATGATAAGTCACTCTACATAACCGGCCGCGGGGCGTTTCGTCGGTTGGGCTCAATGGCCATCACAAGGGTAAGACTAGATGTCAAAAGCGAGGTCTCAGTAGCCGAGATACCAAGCCTCGCCTATCGAGGAATTTGATATTTCAAACCGAGCCAGAGATGATCTGGGAGACTCTCCATTAATACCTAACGTACTCCACATGCGAAAGTGCCACACGGGCGAAAGTGCCACAAAATCGGGCCATTGCAACAAAATCTCCATCAATTCCACGAAAACAGTTCAAAACAATTGAAACTACTCGGAATCGTCTTGCTCAGACGTATCCACAAGTATCTGACAGGTGCGCGAATT
>MU863672.1:0-24146 GCA_033575675.1 Parathielavia hyrcaniae | reverse complement strand
TGAGACGAATGGGGAGGCATACAGAGTGTGATGATGTTGTTCTCCTTGCAGTAGAGCTCGAAGTCGGTCGAGTGGTGGCTATCGTGGCCATCGAGGACGAGGAGGCGATAAACCCCGGTTGTTCGAGCTTTGGTGTGCTTGTCGAAGTGCTGAATCCATTTCAAGCCTCTCTCATTGGTTGTCCAACCGTTCTCGGATGTCGCGATGACCCAGTCCTTCGGCAGTGGGCTGTTCTCGTACCAAGAGGAGAGGTGACACTTGCCCTTGACGATGATGAACGGCGGGACGCCCAGCCGGTAGCATTGACGCCCTGGATCACCGTTGCCCACTCGCGATTGCCAGGATGTTTTGACTTTGCCCTCCCACGCCGTTCGGAGCTTGTAACAACCATTGCAGTCGAGATGACGCCCATCTGAAACCCGGTCTCGTCAAAGTTGTAGATATCCGCCTCCTGGATGCCGTACTTCGCAATTGTGTTCCGTACAAGCGCAAACCAGCCGCGAATGATCTCTGGATCTTCGCATTGGGCCCTCTGGTAGTCGTATTTCCGATTGAAACGCGTGGTGAGCTCTGGGTGCCGCTTGACGAAGGTTGAAGCCCAGTTGACTCCGACGCCTCCTGCGTCGCGTTCGGCAAGCAGTCGATTCGCCATATCTTCTACACTAGACAAGCGGGGAGGAAACCCCTTGGAATCCAGGTTGAGAATATACTGAACAATGACAGATTCCTCCAAATCGGTCAATTTTCGCGAGTTGGCTGGAATATCGCGTCGTGGTTGTTGACCGCGTCGACGTCGACTAAGCTTTTGGTGATCCACGGAGTAGATCCTTGCCGCAGCTCTTAAGCTTAGCTTTGGATCATTTTGCGTCGCCTGGAGAGCCAAGTGTACTTGGGCCTGGTCGTTTTGTCGAGGCATTTTGTGTTGTAACGAAAATGGGAAAAGAAGGTAGAAGGCAGGTAGGCACAATTTTGTGGCACTTTCGCCCGTGTGGCACTTTCGCATGTGGAGTACGTTACCTAAGGTACATATTATATCCACCTCTGTCCGATGACGGCTCCGACACTCTTCAGCCAGGATGGCCCTCCCTCGAGCATTAAGTACCTCCTAACCCACTCCCTTGTGCTGCCACAGACTACCCCTGAACAACAACCTTCGAGCCGACCATCGAATTCCTCTCCCTCTCTGCTTGCATCAGATCCCTGAGAATGGCCAAACCTTCAACACGATCCGCCGGCTTCTTGATGTCCAGCCCCCATGCCTTGAGGAAGGGGGCCTCCCCTCTGTAGTTGACGTGCAAAAAGATGCGCTCTTTACGCGTGTGTCGCACGCGATTGGCGGTGTCGCCCTTCGAGTCTGCTGCTCCCGGTCTCTCCCTCCTCCTGCTCATACTGCCAGTGCCGTCGGGGCTACTAGACAGTGCCGAGGGCGGTTTCTCTGTATCTTTGCTCTTGCTCTTCCTGTCGCGCTTCAAGTTGTCCCCGACCAGATGATGTCTCATGGAAGCAGCACCGCCTGTGCTGCTGTCGGGAGTTGGAGGGGGGGTGCCGAGGCGGATGACAGGTAGAATGCCCAGGTCATCCCGTCGAGGTGAGAGATCTTCCCCTAGAGACGGCTTCTCGGCATCCTGCTTCTTGATCGCCGTCTTCGTCTCACCATCGCCGAGGAGTGCAGTTTTCTCAGCTTCCGGCGGCTGAAGCCCAACTCGCTGGGCAGGGAGCAGCGGCAGGGGTTTCCACTTGGAACTCTTCCGTGATAGTGTCTTTGGGGGTGTGGCGACACTGTCGGAGCTGTCCCCTTCCTTTCCAGGCGTCGCTTTCTCAATGGAGGGCACCCTGAGCGGGGCGGGTCGGAGGTCGGAGTTCGTCGACCCGGACCGTTGTCGTCGGCTTGAACGCTTTTCGGCGAGGAATGGTCCGAGGGGAGTATTGGGTTGTGGTTTGCTACCAGTTTCAGGGGGGTCGGCGTCAGGGTAGAAATCCAACCAATGTGTCACTCGACTGTCGGGGGAACTTGGCCGCGACCTCGATTTCCGCCGAGCGACCGGTACCAGAAGGTTTACATCGACATCCTCCACCCGCCCGCCTCCAAGGTGCTTGATGTGTCCTTTTAACGACTCGGAGGATGGCACCGTTCTGGGCTGGACGTTAGCCGACCTTGGTGCTCCTCTATGATGCTAGGGAAACGTGAGCTTACCGGCTTGAACCTGATCGCTTGACCCATGCGCGAACTCGGAAGCTGGCTTTCCTCGCCAGAGGCAGGTTCAGTGACGCAGACCTCCCGTGGAGCCCGCCAACACCAGTGGAGGAGGACACGGTGGTTTCCGTCCCCAGCTGAGTTGGTCCAAGGACTGAGAAGGAGGCCGCCTCAGGTGAGGCTCGAGGCACCGTGGTCGTCGAGTGGCTTGTTTCGAGAATTGTCTCCATCATCTGCGGGCCTTGTGGCTCCCGTTGCTGTGTGTAAGATCGGGCTGTCTTCGGTTGGCTCGCCGCCGTCGATGGGTGCTCACTCGCAGCAATACAACGCTGAACGTCGTTTTGGAGTTCCAAATGCACGATGCCCGGAGTGAAAAGGCCCGAAGGGGTCGCTCAGCTTAAGAACGATCCCCTATCGGCTCCGGGCCTCGGGAGATGCCGACCTCCAACATGGTTCAAATGTCAGCCAGCTTTCAAGAATAGCCAATCGAGTAGCTCGGGAATTCAGTTGCTTGTCTCCGGTTCGCGTCGTCTGGTTTGTTTAAAGTCTGACTGGAACGCCATCGTGGCCGACGCGTCCTGAGGTGCAGGTCTTGGCTCATCCATTGGCTGTGCAGCTTCTCAGCAGACATGAAACACCACCTTCAGGAACCACGCCAGACAGCCAATTGGCAACCGTCCATTGGTGCTTTCGACTGCGAAACTCAACGAGATTTCTTTGCTCCGACGACTGTTAAGTGTGTCGACTGTTCAAGAAACAGGTATGGATGATGCGCTCCTTGACGTCGTGTAAAGCTGAGATGTAAAGTATCGAGAGTGAGGGTGACAATGGTGTGTTTACTTTTACTAGCTGTGCTATAGAGAAATAAATGAACAACAACAATCACTCATTTCCCTTAAACACGTATCATGGCATGTGGCCGCAGAAGCTTTGTGTGCTTTTAATCAAGCTGGAGTCGTCGTGGCCAATTGGCATTGACACCACCAGCTCTTGACCGCTCAAAGCAACCACTCCTACATTGGAGTACTTTCATCATCATCAATGCCACGTATAACCACTAGTTAGTCAAACAGTCAATGACGGGATATGGACAGCACACCTGCTCCCTTACCTCATTCACGGCAGCATCGTGGTATTGAGCAGCGAAAACAGTTCAATTGGGAGACTGGACGAACTGATATTCATTGGAAGTGCTCTAGGCTGCCTGCTCGTTACTACTACACAGTAAAGGTCAGCAGCTCTACTGCAGTGCCCTGCCGAGCTAATGGCTTTGTATTAGTAGTCTGGTGGTATACCTCGGTAGCAACAGTCATGCAAGGGCTATTAGTCTCGGTGACCCGGTATATATATTATTATTCTAATTCCTACACCGGTATGCCCTGGGGGCGTGCCGGACCTTCAACTATTTACTACACAGGAAAACCGCACCCTTGCAGGCCGGATGAAAAACCCATATCGAAAATCAAGGAAACAATCAGTGACTGAGCCTGCAAATACAGAGAGAGAAGGCCTCCTGGCCTTCGAAGGAGGGGGCATCAGACCGCAAGCTCCAGCTCCAGCTCCAGCCTCCTGGCCAGATTGTACATCGGCAGCCTTCCTGAGTCCATCAGCCAGCCTAGGATCCTCCGTGTTCCCGGTATATAATGATGATCAACAAGAGATCTGGAACTTGTTGCAAGCCAGAATAGGTACCATCAACAAGTGCATCCACATGCCGCACTTTCTCACAATACAGCATCACCAGAAAGCATACAACGAGCTCACCAACACAGCTCGTAGACAAGGACAACCATCACTATCCTCAAATACACATCCATTCCTCACATACTCGGACACTCCAATACCAGACCTCTCTACTTCTCACCCTCGACCACAATCACCCAAGCACACAACAGACGACTCCAACGAGCCACCGTCAAAGGCAATGTGCAAAGTCCTGGTCAGACAATGCATTGTCTGCGACAGATAAATCCGGGAGGCAAAGTTCAGATGGTGCTGGTCCGCGTGGGTGAGAGACGAGAAATGCCCCAGAGCAAGGTGTCGGGTGAAGGTGTACCACGGCATATATGGCGATGACCCATTGGCTGGCTGTGACGATTGCTGGAGTTACCCGCCTACTCAGCCGGTAGTATTGATACCAGATGCTAGTGGTAGCTACATGTGCCTTAACTAGGCTGGGAAAGAGGAAAGGGGAAAGGGGAAAGTGGAAAGGGGAAAGGTTGAGGCTCATATACACCAGGCTTCCAACAATAAGAAGCGTTGATCGCATCAAGTCAATTTGAAGATCTCAGTTCATGGAAGAACATGTCCCACCCTTTGATGTTTTAGCTACCCAAGGCAACTTCTTCTTTGCTTGGATAATAGATCACTGATGTATTAGCATCTAATAAGACTGTCCAAACCGGTGCCCATGCCTGTCCCTCCACCTTGCCAGCTCCCAAACACCGGCCTTGAAACTTGACTCAGCCTGTAAGCCATGCGACTTAAGCTTTTCCACTCTAAACTGCACTGGTCTAACCCAGTCCCCAAAACGAGGACGTCGTGCCTCCGAGCGCCCAACCCTCCACGGCCTAAGGAAGAAAAATCCAACCCATTCCCAATGTCAAGTTCAAGTCCATATCCAGCGGTAATGTACCGCCCACTTGGAAGAAGAGAGCTCAAGTCCTAGGGAGCCCAACAATACCCGAACTGCTGCCGCGCCGTCACAGCAGACTGGAACCGAGGACGGACTCGGAGAGCAACCAGAAAAAAGAAGTGAACGCGAGGATGAGCGCCTAGCTAGATGCCAGAAACGAACGAAGCCGAAGGAGAAGACAACGGAAAAGGCAAAAGAGGTCGTTAACAAAGGAAACTGTACAGAGTTCTTGCATTTGGTGTTCCTGTGTCGGCGATGTATCTCGCTGCTGCCACCGCCCATCGGTGCCGACACACTGCTGGATACGAAAGTAATACCGTGGGCGGGTAACGTGGAGGGATTCACATGCCTCGGCCAAAGAGGAAGGGTGTGCGGAGGCTCGAGAAGCGCTTCTTCCAGCTGCGCTGCCTCCCCTGAAGGTCGCCGCCGCCGACGCCGCCGATGCCGCCGGGCTGGACATCAGTTGTGACGGCTTCGGTCTTGGTACCGGGTTCTTGCTGAGGCGCAGGCTTCATGTTTGCACTGACCAACGCCGGGGATTTGACTATGTCGGCGGCGGCATTCAGGCCGGCGGTGGTGGGGATGGCGGAGTGACTGTTGTCGCGCTGATCAACCTTGAACTTCTCTGCAGGCACAGGCTCGGGCTCGGGCTCTGGCTCGGTCTCGGGCTCGGGTTTTGCCATCGATTCTGACTTGACGGTCTCCCCCCGAACCTGCGGAAATGGTTAGCCAAATGACACTTGCTTTGAAATGTCCAGGCAAATGGCTCTACCTTCTCTGTCTCCGGCTGTGCCTCTAATTCCTTGTTCTGGGCTGCGACGGTGATGTCGGCGATAGTAGCCTCCTGAGCCACCTTGATCGGCAACTGTCCGTGTCCAGGCTCCGGATCTAGAGCCTCCGCCATGATGATCTCGGCTGTCGCCTCCGAGACAAGTTTCCGCGCCGATACAGAAACCGGAACAGTCTCCCCGGCCGGTTCAGGCTCCGGCGGGGTTTGCTTGTCAAGAGCAGCAAAGTCGCGAGTGTCGACGCCAAAGACATGTCTCGGGTTCACGCCGGTTTCGAGCTCATGCGCTGACCCCTTGTCGGGACTTGACTGTACAGCTACAGTCGACTCAACTTCGACAAGCGAGGGCGCAAGCTCCTTGCCCGAGTCCATGACATCCGGGCCGTCCCAGAATCCCGAGTCGGCTTCCCGAAGCAGCAACCCCTGAACGTGGGATTGGCGGTTGGTGGCCCCGGTCTCGAGTTCAGGGATGGGTTCGGGGATAGACTCGGGTTCCTTACAGGGGGCCTCCTCCAAGTCGATGGCTTTGCCCGGGTCTTTTCTTTCGAGCTGGGCGGAGGGCGCAGGGTCCGGAATTGCCCGGTCCTTCTCCTGATTCATCTCAGGCTCGGCAGTAGTCATGGCTTCGGCCTCAACGGCAGTCCGGACTTCGGGCTTTTCCGGGAGCTGCGTCTCAGGTTCCGGCCTGTCATCTGTCTCGCTCTCGGGCTCCATCCTAACCTTGACCTCACTCGCCGGGACGGAGTTGGCCTCCTTTTCATCCGCAGTCTTTGCCTCGATCGCTGGTCCCGGAGGGGATACCACATCGAGAATGACAGGACCCCATTCGGGCAATGGGGCGAGGGAGGAGGTGACTGGATGGGGGATGGGCATAGGTTGTGCCTCTGAAACTGGCGGCGATGACGCCACGTTGTCGGGTGACGGCCACGGGGTCCCCTTTGAGTCCTTCCGTGAGAGGGCCGAGGGAAGAGGCGAGACGGGCTTGGAGTTGCCGGGATCGGTGATGGCCCCCCCGGGCGCCAAGTTCGCGGTGGGGGGCGATGCGACGGGCTCGGTGGTTCGGACAGCGATCCTCTCGCAGAACAGCTCCAGAAGAGTACGGAGCAGGACCCTGTTCGGAGAGATAATGCTGCTGATCTGATCGAGCGTGTCGGACCCGAGGAGCGTCGTTGGATCTTGCAGGTGGGGACGGATGCGCGACTGGAGATAGTCGAGAAACCAGCCGTCCGCTTCGGTCAGGGTCGGGTAGGCGTCTCGTGCCACCTCGAGCATGGCGGGCAGAGGCAGGCCGTCGCCATTTTTGGCGATCTGGGCCTCGGCCAGACGCATCAGATCCGGGAGATCATATGCTCTCGCGGCGGCGTACGCTTGGATGCTCGTCTTGAGCTCGCAGATCTGCTTTGCCACGGCATCCGTCTGCTTTGGCTTGAGGGACTCGTATGCGCCTGTATGAAGAAAGTGGACGATGACATGCCCCACGTCCTCGGGGAGGCCCTGGAGCTCGGGAAGGCAGCTCTCGTAGGCGGCATAGAGCTTGGGGTTCTTTTTGAGAATGTCCAGCGGCAGAGTGAGCGGGCTGGCAAAGGGCATGGTGCAGGCGTGGCTTCCATATGGACTAGAGGAGGAGGTTAGCCGTAAACAGACTCCTAAGATGTGGGTGTACCTCTGGGATTGGGAGCACTCACGAAGTTTCCGGTCTTGTGTCGACTTCTTGGGTTACGGGAGCCGCAGGGACGGCGGGCTCTGCCTGGGCGAGGCCGTTGCCATCGACTGGTGAAGTCGCTGATGTTGACGCCGAGGCTGTCGGCTGGGGTGGCTTGGAGACACCGCTCTTCTTTCTCTTCGCCATGACGGAGTGGAAGATGTACGAGCTGGCAGCGACAAAGCTGAGTCCGATGGCGGTGGCGGTTTCAACCGTGATGTAAACCTTGAGGTTGGGAAGATATCTCATTGCGCTATGCTGATGCTGCAGCGACGCTTTGGATGAAGTCCGGAACGACTAGAGGAAGGGCACTGCATATTTCTACTCGCAGCCGTCAACTGGCCAGCTCGTGACTTGTGAGCTGGCATTGCGCGCATCGCGGCCACACTCTGCTACATCCGGGCAAGGTGCTCTCCCATTATCCTCATTCCTGTTCGAGATGTTGGGCCTCAAAGGCTGGCCTGAATGGTTGTATCCAGCCAAGCCGTGGTACGATTGGGCGCTGGAGCAGCCCGAGCCATGATTGAGGTGCCGAGTTACCCAGAACCTCGAGCATGGCACTAGTAAGGAACCAAGTCAGCGGCGGCCTGCTCCAGACACGGACCACGAACCATGGATCGAACTCCGGGCAGGGGATCATCAGCCAGACTGTGAGATTGTGAGTCAGGCAACTCAGACCAGTGATGCGGCCTTCATTACCAGATGCCAATCAGATGTTGCCCCGCCCAGTGATTAAGGTACCTTGATCAAGGTACTTGAAGTGAGCCCTAACAAAGCGAACCGTCGAGGCGAGATCGGGAAGGGGCAGTTGGACATGTGACAGAGCCAAAGCTCTCACTCCAAGCAGCCGGCGCTCAGCTTCAGGCTATTCTCGGTGCTGGGCTTGCGTGGTCATCAGGTCAAATTCTCCGTGGCCCTCGGCCGTTGCTCTTTGCCTGTCGTGGAACCCAACGTTTCATCGAGGTGAGAAACATGATGCCCGAAGCCGAAGTTCGAGGTTGATTGCCCGCTTTCATGCTGCCACGTAGACGAGCAACAAACCAAAGCCGCCGGCAAATGAGAATGCAAAATCCGCGGTGGAGTTGAAACGTGCGCAAGGTGAGGCGGGCACTGAGCTGCGAGATCCGAATGGCTTGAGTGATTGCCAGGAAGGGTCGTCTCAATTGGCCTTGCAGGTGCGTGAGTTGGGCACTTGGCTGCCAACGTCTATTCCTGGATTTGACATCTTGAATCTCCGTCCGGCAAGTTGCGCCGGAATCTTGTACCGCGGGCTCGAGCCCTCGGACTGGCATTTGAGGCGAGTTGAGCTGGCCGACTCCGATGGGCAGCCTTGAATGGATGCCAGTGTGTTACCGATAAATCACAGCCCTTGGTTGAATTGAAGAACTTGAGTTGAGGCCCTGCTGCAGGTAATCTGTAAAACCCCCGACAAAATCGCGATACTCAAGGGTTAGGGCCCAACTTACATAATCGAAAAGTCGAACGGGGCTCCCACTACTAGTACTTGACCTTGGGAGTGAGCTTTGGGCCCGAATTGGCTCAATGCGTTGGCGAGGCTCCCGGAGTAGCTGCGGGGTCCCCTTGCGCTGCAAATGCCAATGTGAGTGGAAGTGGCTAAGATGGAGAGCCTCGCCTTGAAGAACGTCAAGTGCATGTAAGCATGGGAGGCCGTAAATACGAGTAAAGGTACCTGTACAAGTTGGAGATGGAGGGGGGTCCGTCTTTGCAAGTAGCTTCCGTTGCTCCTCAACCTTCCTTAACGCCTCGTGCGACACCCATCCTCGAACGACTCCATACAATGCCCCAGAAAGCTCAAGTGGAGTCCGAGTCTGTTGCCTTGCCTGGCATGTTTGTAACTCGGCGAGCTGGTTCTGGAGAGCAAGTTGGTTCGCCTTCTAGGCCTCAAAGAGGTTGAATGTCGATCTCCTCAAATACGACTTAAGGAGGGCGTGGATCCCTTCGACTCGTGAGGTAGCTGTGTTGCCGAAATGAGTCGATTGGTCAACCCAAGCGCGTACGAGCTTCTCCGTGGATGGGATAAGCCACGTAGCCTTGATATACCCGACCTCGTTGAGGTGCTCAGGGGCGTACTTCTGCTGAAATTGTGCAAGTCGGTTGGCGTACTCCTCTTCTGTTGGCGAATTGATGATCGAATGCCAGGAGTCGTAGAACTCTTTCCACTTCTCAGCCTCTGAAAACGCTAGTTGAGTCAACTAAGTTGACATCGGGCGAGGACCGCCTTATTAGCATGCCAAAGGCAGAGGAGCACTGTAGAAGAAGGGAAGAGCGCTGAAGCTGCATTTGATGAGTGCAAGGCAGCGGTCCGTAAGAATAACAGACGGCAGAGCAGTGTTGCATTGCTCGTACAGTGACCTTAGACGCTCAAGGGCCCATGTGCAGTCTTCTTCTGACTCGCCGCTCAGGAATGCAAATGCGATACAGAAGGACCGCTGTGCTGCGTCAACGCCAATCATATCGAGGAGAGGCATGCCGTATTTGTTTGTCTTGTATGTGCAATCAAGGAGGAGGAATTCAGGGTAGGCTTGAAGGTAGGCGAGAGAGTCAGGATGCGCGAAGAGGACTGCTGTAACCCGGCCATCTGACGCGAATTGAATTCGGCTCCAAAAGCCCTCCTTGTCGAGTTGGTTGGCTAGCGTATGAATTGCACTCTGACCTTCACATGCCTCTCGTCGTACGTCTGCAATCCGGTTGTAGATATCTTGCCTTGTAGCCAGCGAGCCGCTTTGCCGTACGAGAGTTTGAATCTCCTTCGGCGCAAGCCCAGCGTTCGAGAAGTCTGCAAGCTGCGAAGTCCCTCCAGAGAGTTGTCGATGGACTGGATGAGCAGAAGGGTGCTGGCTTGGCTCATGGTTGTGTATAGAGAAGCGGGGATCAGGACGGTGCTTGAGAATCCAGGAATTATAAGAGGACTCTTTAGCTAGGATTGAAAAGGGACAACCAGTCCCTCGGGTAGTTGTCCTTCTTCGACGCTCTGTTGTAGGTGTCGGTACCTGAAATGTTCGATCGCATGCGTAGGTGACTGTAACCCTCCCGCTTTTTTCCTTGGTCGATTTTCCAACCGAAAATGCGTAGCCTCTAGCAGCAGCCCACGTGTTGATCGACCTGAACAAGGCATCCCTGGAATCGTATACGGCTTCGGGAGGAAGACAGTCACCTGGGAAGGTGGCGATGGCGATGGCGATGGCGATGGCGATGGCGATGGCGATGGCGATGGCGGATGCTGCGATAGATGCATTTCAGCGATTAGATAATCTGTTGCGCTTACGTTATACTCGCGGACCCGCGAGTCTAGTGGGCGCCGTCGAAAGACCGTTCAGTCCAAGCATTCTCGAGAATCGCGCAACATTCTAGCCATCCAACGCTTGCGGTCGTTTCTTTGCCCGTGCCGTAATACGCCACAGGGATACAAATATGTTCCAGTAGTCTTCATATTGGTATAATCATGCAGCAGACCAGCCAAACCCCTGACGCCAGATGATGCAATCCCTCCCTATTCTCGACACGCCAGTCAACATGGAAAAGATATGAAACAGGCGAGCGCTATCGCCGCCCTCCGCGCCCGCTCTGCCCTCCCATCATGCCGCTCATCTGTTTCATCATGGCGTTCATATCCATCCCCCCAAGACCGCCCATACCACCACCACCGGCACCACCGCCGCCGCCGCCAAACATCTTCATCAAACTGGCCATGTCGGGCATGCCGCCGGCGCCGGCCCCGCCAGTCCCGCCGCCCATGCTCTGCAGGCGCTTCTGCATGGCGGCGAGCTGCTGGGCCTTGTTGCCGCCAGCCATGGCGCTCTGGGCGCGCTGCATGTTCTTCATGTTGCCGCCCATCTTCTTGGCCATGCCGGCCATCATGCGCTGCTGGGTGAGCAGGTCCTCGACCTCGCGGACCGTGGTGCCGGACCCCCGGGCGACGCGCGTCATGCGCGACGGCTGGTCGATGAACATCTTGCCGTCACTGTCGAGCTCCTTGTCCGTCATGCTGTCGCAAATGTAGATCATGCGCTTGAGCTTGAGCGACCCATCCTCGTCGTCCATGCCCTGCATCATGTTGCTCATGCCGGGTATCATGCCGGCCATCTTGGAGAGCGGGCCCATCTTCATGATGTTCTGGAGCTGATCCCGCAGGTCGCGCACCGTGAAAATGCCCTCGCTGATGTGCTTGATGGTCTCCTTCTGGTCCAGCTTCAGGCTCTGCACGTGCTCCACCAGCCCCGCCATGTCGCCCATGCCCAGGAGCTTGTTGATGAAGTTGCGCGGCACGAACCGCTCAAAATCCAGCATGTGCTCGCCCGTGCCGATGAAGACGATGGGCGTGTGGGTCGCCGCGACGGCCGAGATGGCGCCGCCGCCTGCCGCGTGGCCGTCCGTCTTGGTGATGATGATGGCGCCAAAGTCGGCCGCCTCCTTGAAGGCCTTGGCCTGCGCTTCCGCCTGCTGGCCGATCGAGGCGTCTAGGACCATAATGGTCTCGTCCGGCTTGATGGCCGTCTGGATGTCCATCATCTCCTGGAAAAGGGCGCTCTCCTGCCTGTGGCGACCCGACGTGTCGACGATGATGACCTCGAACCGCTCCTTCTTGAACTTGTCGACGCCGTCCCGCGCCACGACGGCCGGGTCCGTCTCGGTCAGGCTGCCGTAGTATGGGATCTTGGCCTTGGTCGCGTTCTGCTTCAGCTGGTCAAAGGCGCCGGCGCGGAAGGTGTCGGCGCACACCAGGCAGGCGTGGAAGCCGCGCGACTGGTAGTGCCTGGCGAGCTTGGTGCACGTGGTCGTCTTGCCGGCGCCTTGAAGGCCGACGAACATGATGACGTTGGTCTTGCCCTTCTTGGGCTTGAACGGCTCGGCATGGGGATCAACGAGGCGGACGAGTTCGTCAAAGACGGCTTTTTGGATGAGGCGCTTCTTGTTGACGGCTGGCGGGAGGTCCTTGAAGTTGACGGTCGACTTGATCGACTTGCGCAGCTGGCCGACGAGCCGCACGTTGACATCGGCTTCGAGGAGGGCAGAGCATATTGTCTTGAGCATGGAATCGAAAGCCTTTAGTGCATGCCGCCGGCAGAGTCAGCAAGGCTCGCGTCGCCAATCCTCGATCGCCGAGTCGGCGCAACAGACCACCAAGAGCTGGAGACTTGCCTTTTCGTCGATATTGGGAGCCCGCGTCAGGTCACTGACGGCCGCATTGATACGGCGCCCAAGATCTTGAAGAACCATGCCGAAAAGACCACGGCAACGAAGCCGGCAGAGAAGGAGAGTTGTGGGGAATGGAAGTGCTGGTTGTTTGAGGCAGGCGAGAAGTTGCCGAGAGTTGCGAAATGTGGTGGGGTCGGCGCTGTGGCAGGCCACTATGATTGTGGGTCCAATCTCGGCGCACAATCGCTGGGGATCCCATGCTCAGGCCGGTCAACTCTTTTGTAATTGTCGTCAAACACCACTGCAGCTACCTACTCACCTACGGATGGTGCGTGTGAATTTAAAGCACCCGCATGGAAGTCCTTCTCATTCTCGGCTCACCTAACTTCTATGGCAGCTCAAACCTCGATGATACGGCAGAATCACGGCATGATGCTGCACGTGGACATTGGGCTGCAGCACAGGCAGATCTGGCCGAGCCCTGCCAGGGGCTGGAGCTGACCTGAGCTGTGCAAAGCACGAGAGATGCCCTCTTGGATAGTGAGTCAGCTCATACTGATACACATTGAGGATCTCGAGTCTCCGTCTTTTGACGCAGCTCGCCTTCTTTTCTGGACGAACCACCAGTATCAACCGCCAGAGCCGACCCAGGATTCGGGGTCCAAGCCTCCATGGGTTGCCACTTTGCAGTGGGCACATGTAATTATGATACAAGACGAAAGGTCGACACTCAACCCAACCCCGCGCTTCTGGACGTCAAGTCCCATTCATCGTTTCTGCGCAATCATGGCGTTCGCGTCAATTCCCTTGCCCACCTCGAGGACGCCGGCCTTGCACAGGAGTTCGATCGTACTGACAACCACTTTGGGGTCAACGCCCTGCGTCCTCTTGGGAAACCTGACCGTCTTCAGCCACTCGCGTGCGTCTTCTTCGGAGTAGTCCAGCTCGGTGCTGATGTACTGCACCGCCTCCTCCAGGTTCTCGTTGAAGTGCTTGATGCCCTGGTTGAGCCTGTCCAGCAGGTCGTCGACCCGAGGATCCAGCTTGTCGTCCACGTCGTCGCCTTGTTGCTGCTGCACCAGGCTCGTCGACGCGACAATTTTCCAGCTGCTCCAGGGGGTGTAGATCTCGCCGACCTTGCGGATCTCGCCCTTGTCGTAGTATCGCTTGGAGGTGAAGTACTCCCACATGAAGAAGTCGGCCTCGCCCGAGTTGACGGCCTGGCGGAGCTTCTCGAACGTGTGGAGGACCACCGTGTCGCTGAAGGGCGACGACTGCTCGATGCTGCCGCCGATGCCGGCCGTCGGCAGGATCCAGCCGCGCTCGTCGGCCAGCACGTATCCCATGACGTAGCTGCCGGAGCCGATGCGGGAGACGCCAATCCTTGATCGCTGGAGGCTGTCGACCGTCTTGATCTCGGGCCGCGTGGCGCCCGTCGAGATGGCCCAGCCTAAGAGATGACGTGAGCATCATGGTCTCTGGCAGAACATCAAGATACCGTGGACAACTTACACAGCGGAGTCTCGACATAGGTGCCAACCAGGCGGTAGCCGCCGTCCTTGTCCCCCGACTTGGACTCTTCCTGAGCCTTGCCCAGGCCGGCGATCCACCCTTCTGTGAGCCCGATGCCGACATCGATCTCGGAGCTGCGCAGCGCCGTGATCATGTGGCCAGTGCCGCTGGGGAAGGGGATCAGCTCGGCATCCAGGCCGAAGTGCTTCTTGGCGAAGTGAATCGGAGTCGAAAAGTGCTCGGGCACGAAGCCCACTCGGAGCGGCCGCGTCGACGCCATTATCCCATGCAATCTTGGTGATTATTGTTGAGGACAAATTTGACTGCCTAACCTGAGTCAGTCGAGGTTCAGTCAGGTGATGATCTTGACAGGGCTGACTTGTGCTTGCTCTGGAATGTCACCCAAGGTCGGGAAAGAGTGAAAATGACGCAATGCGGGGCCTTCTGTAACAGAACACATTTGCCGACTGAAACACTAGAAAGGGGCACATACACTCACGATCTTTACAAAGCAGAAGGTGCCAAAAACAAGGCGAAGCAGGCCAACTACATTGAAGCAAACAAACGTGGAAGTCAAGGCATTCAAGTGTGAGAGTATTGAAGCGAAATTACGGGAATGGAAGAGAGCCTTGAAGATGACAACTCTCTCTCTCTACTATCGTAAGACCTACCGACACAGACTCCTAGGTACATGTATAATTAGAGGTAACTTATCTGCCCAAGACTCTTCCTCTTCTTTTATTGCAAGCAACTTGGTCTACGTAGTAAACCTAGCCCTAAGTTACTACTACTTCACCAAGGTAACCACTTAGATAGTACCAAACAAAGGAGGCAGAAGCACATATCTGGACACTCCCCGAAATCCCCCCCGACAGAGATGTAAAACGTAAGTGCCTATAGAGTTGGAGACAACCACAGCTGTCTAAACAAAGAACCATGAGGGCCGAGGTTGTCATCTCACTGATTGCGTGTCCCCAGCCCCAGACTGCAGCCCAGGTCGCACAGGATACGATAAGGGGCCCGGTCTGACAACTTCCGGTTCCTTCTCTCGGAACCTGGAAGCTCTGGCGTACAGCCACGCTGAGTATTCACTTTCGACCAGCGGCCGGTGGGTTCGCAGCGCAAGTTGTTCAGCTTATCTCTGAATGAGCATGTTTACCATGCCGAACGAACGACGGCTCCATCTAGGGGGCTCGGAACATTTCTGTGATTTTTGACTGGTTCAAGTATTCTCTGCGAATTTCGGTTCAGGAACATGCGGGAGGGACGGACATGTAGATCCGGGGAAGGGGCGATGCTGCAAGGGAGGAAATGGTTTGGCAACCTTCGATTGGTCTCGAGCAGCCAAGTTGCGGCATACACTGGCTGCGTCTTGCGGAGGCGGGTACTACTCAACTATAATTAGGATTAATGGTAGTGGATAGTCTGGCTTGTGGCGTCGCCAAAAAATGTGGACGCAGGAGAAGCTCCGTCTTGGCTTACGCAGGTTGTGAACACATCGCGCTCTCCCTTGGATTTTCCCGTGGTGCTCGAAGTCTCTGCGCTGGCAGCAAGGGGTCTAAGGCCCTGATTCAGCCGAGTCAAACACGAGAAACCGGATGTCTGCAATGTGACACACCAGTGCTCCGTGCTACCGAGTGGCTGGACTGTGAATAAGAGGGGAATGGGATCCGATGCTCTGCATACAAATTCGTCCGTCTTACCCGCCGGCCGAGACATATATTGTCCGGTACTTCGTGTCCACAGCCAGAGTCAACCACAACAAGAACTCTTTCCGACTTTGTCGCCTGTCGAATCACCATGCGCTATCTCCCTCTTGCCGTCCTCTCCCTCCTGGGAGCCGCCACCGCGGACGTCGTCTACGATGCCAAGCGGCCCTGCGGCTTCAAGATCGCCCCCTGCCCCGTGGGCCAGGTGTGCAAGAAGGTCGACCCGCTCTGCGACCGGGGCGAGAACTGCCTGGGCTACTGCGTGCCCGCGCCCGTGACGCTCGTGACCAAGACGACGGCGAGCCCGCCCAAGCCAACGTACCAGTCCTGCGGCGGCTTCCGTATCGAGCCCGTCCAGTGCCCCAAGGGCGAGATCTGCATCGACGACCCCTACTCGGGCGGCTGCGGCATGGCCTGCGACATGCCGGGCATCTGCGTCCGGCCCGTCTTCTGCGGCGGCATCGCCGGCTTCGTTTGCAAGGACGGCAAGAAGTGCGTCGACGACCCGAGGGACGACTGCGACCCCTACAACGGCGGCGCCGACTGCGCCGGCATCTGTGTCTAGAGCAAGTCTGATGGTGCTCTGGGACCGCATGCGAGAACACGACTGGACTCGGACTTGGAGTCGGACTTGCTCGGGATTGCGCCGCAAACTCGTAACGAACTTGCTTGCCATAAGGAGATCTCGATCCAAAGCATTTCATGTACATAGGGCATCAACGTCGATATTAAGAGCAAACACACACAGAGTTGACTTGCCACTGGCAACGTTTCGTCCAAGTTCATCAATTCTCACTTCCCTGGTATAGTTTCCGTTCAGTGAGTGGAAGACTGGAACAACACATGAAGCTAACCAGCAGAGTGAATCCATCAAGAGAGACTCACCGAGCTGATAGCTCAACATGCACCTGTATTGACAGTTATGATCAAGGTACTTGATGATCAGGTAGGTACTTACATGTACTCAGGCACGCCACGTCTTGATCGACCTTTAGGATGAGCAGGATAGACGTACAGTTCGCTTCACAGCCGAATAAGACTAAAGACAGAACGGAATAACGAGGTGGCTAAGGGTACTCGGCGTGATCCATAACAGCCATCGAAGTATCACAGTAGGTACCTTATACAATTCGGATTCAGGCGATCTTTGATCAAGATAAAGGGCTGCAAACGCAAAAGATGATGTAATTATGAATCCAAAAGCCGGGATCAGTTTGATCCTCTAATTGGTATATCGTGCGACTCTAGTGCGAGGTGGACGTAACCCCGTCACAAGCCTGGCTGGTGACCAAGCAGAGCATAGGAAGCACGATATTCCTCCCACTGAACCCCATTGTTCAAAACCGGTTCATAGCATCATTCCATCGGCTTTCCAATGTTTTGTACCCACGGTAACCCCTCCGGCCGAGACAGGAAAACAATTAGAAAATAACGAGAGAGACATGATGTAATGCTCTGCTCTACATGGTGTAGCGGAAAAAGGTGGCGTTGTCGCCCTTCTCGCGCTCGGCAACGCGCTCCTCCTCGGTGTACTCGCTTGGCGGCTTGTACTCGCGGTCACGGCGGGCGTTTTCGCGCCTCAGGTAGATCATCATGAGGACGGACAGCACGAGGGCCATGGCCTGGAAGGCGAGCAGGACGGCAAAGCCGGGGATGTACCGGGGCGAGTCCTTGGGCAGGAAGAGGTAGGCCGAGATGGTGCCGCCGAGGTTGCCGAAGCCGACGTGCATGGCGATGCCCACGCCGCGCTTGAGGGAGCCGCCAATGTTGTTGCCATTCCACGCCACGCCCTGCGGCACGTTGGGGTAGATGCCCGTGGCGAGGAAGAAGCAGCCGACGTAGCGCACGGCGGCCGACGAGCTGGCCATGAGCATGATGAGCCCAATGATGCTGTGGTTGAAAGTTAGTCCTCGGTAACAATAGGTACAGGCAAGTGCGAAAAGGGGCAATGCAAAACATACGAGACAACCATGAAGAAGATCATAAAGATGCCGCGCTGGCCCAGCTTGTCAGCGTACCAGCCGGCGCCGACGCAGAAGACGCAGGCCACGACATAAGGGGGCACCGTCATGAGCTGGGCCAGCTCGGGGGTTTGGACTGTGCCGAGGTCCCTGACGATGGTGGGCAGGAAGAGCGAGTACGAGTACAGTCCCGTGTAGACGCCGATGGTGATGAACATGTGCACCCAGATCTTCCAGTCCTTGAGAGCGGCCCAGAAGTACTTGATGTCGAACTCGTCGGCGAGCGAAGACCGGTCGCGTTTCAGACGGGCCGTGATCTCGGTGCGTTCGGCGTCAGACAGGAACTTGGCCGTTGAGGGGTAGTCCTGCATCACAAAGAAGGCGATGATGGCTTTGAAAGTGTCAGTCTTGGGAGGACTGCAAGGCGACTCGGGGACAGAGCGACATACCGACGACAAAGGTCAGGAGGCCCTCGAGGATGAAGATCCATTGCCAGCCGGAGAGCCCGGCCACGCCCCTCATCTCCATGATGCCACGGGCCAGCAGACCGCCAAAGGCGCCAGCGGCCGTCGCGGCCGAGAAGAAGACAGCCATGCGAAGACCGCACTCGTGACGCCGGTACCACATGGTGATGCTATTAAGGGTGGCGTTTAGCTGTCGGACAGATTCCGAAGACAGGGGCTCAACAACACTCACTAGTAGGTAATACCAGGAAACAAGCCGCCCTCGGCGATGCCCAGAGCAGCGCGGCAAACCATCAGGCCAGCGTAGTTGTGGACGATGCCCATGAGGGTGGTGCAAACCGCCCAGGCAAGCATGATGCTGGGAATCCAGATGGACGGGCGCCACCGCTTCATGGCCATGTTGGAGGGGATCTCGGCCGCAACGTAGAAGGGGAAGAAGACGGCCAGGGCGTCATTGTAATGGAGCCTCGCGGGCACGAGGCCGAGGTCCGCCTCCAGGGTGTCGAGGCGAGCATTGCCGATGTTTGTGCGGTCCAGGAACGAGAGCAGGTAGAGGAAGGCCAAGAAAGGAATGAGCTTGAGATCGACCTTGCGAATGAGCTGCCTGGTCGCCTTTGAATCCCAGCCGGCGCTCTCCACATTGACGTCGTCGACGTGGGACGGCTTGACCGCACCGACCTTCTCGTTCGAGACGCTGTCCGACTCTGTCGTTGGCACATCGGGTATCGCAACCTCGGCTGGGTTACCCATCGTGAGGAATGGCCGATGTTGCTGCTGTCAGGTCCGGGGAGGGGGGTGGATTCCAAGGATTGTCGGGCTTGACCGTCAGACACCTTGCACAAGAAGGAAGAGGTCAGGCTCGTGGACAACCAGGCGCAAACCAGGCCCCAGTTATCTTTTATAGCGAGAAAGGAGGCAAGAGGAGGCGTGGGACAGACCGGGTTCGTGGGAGCAGGACGGGGTGAGATTGTCGTCTTATACAGAGATGAACCCTTAGAGACGGGGTGATATGACCTGCCGCCTGGGACGGGAGCTACCCTGCAAGTTGAGCGTCCCACCACGGACCACGGTTCTCAGGATCTGGCAAGTATCGTGCAGATCCCTTGCTCGTCAACCTGGGTAGTGAGACTGTGGTACCTGGAGACCCGGTTCCACCACTTACCCCAGAGCCGAATCCACTCCACCAAGGTTAGCCTATGTCCTGCGTGCATCCTTGACATCGTAACCAAAATCAATGTTCACTGGCAACACCGCCTGGCGAAATCATGGCCCGCCGGAGTGAAACCCGAGAGCAGAGTCCCAGAACCCCCAGTAGTGAGCTGGCACAGCGTCGACAGCCCGCAGGACGAGGGGTAGAACACCCTCCGATCGCGCCGGGCACACAGAACTGTGTAAGACTGCGTATGCATGTCTTATATTAGCTGGCTGCTTCGCCTGCTCGTTGCTGGAATAAGTACTGTACTATCCGTGGTGGGCCATGGATCCGCAACTCGCACGAGATTGGGCGCGGTTGATTGATCCAGCATATGCTGATAAGACGCCAAGCGATCGTCCTTGTCTGCCTGGCGGGCGGGCACTCTCCTTGTTTTTTGGCGTCTCGTCAGAGTCGTCACCCGGCCGGCAGCAAACACCGCATCCGGATATCACCAGAACAGACGAGCGATGGATGGACAGGGAAGTCTCGCATCACCCATGGTTAGGTAAAGACACCGGTGCATGCCAAGATGCTTGGCGACAGGGCCGGGACGGACTTGGGGTCCTGGTCATTGCGAGATTGCAAGATTCGGCGCCCGGTTCTGGACCAGAGGGTCGCTTCGTATCATTGGGCAGCTCGCGAAAATGCTGTCCTCTGCGCGACCTTCCTTCCACTCGTTTCGGCGGCACGCCGAGAAATCCTGGAAGCCCCCAAGAGCGCCGAGGCGGCCAAGGAAAGCCAATCTGGTCCCCGCACGTGGCTGCCACCAACGGCGGCACAACGGGTGAAGCTTTCGGGCAGATGGAAGTCGAAACCAGTAGTTAAAAGGCTGGGCATGAACACTGGCTATGTTCTGATGGGGCAAAGCGCCGGCAGCTCCGTCACCCTCCTCCGGCAGATTGTCATGGCAAATTCGAATTCCCCGCGTTTCCCATCTTCCCGCTTCCCCCTCTGCGCTTCAACCCAGGTGAAGCTGCCGTCTGAGCGCATCCCGACACGTGGCGGTCGACCACCACAGCAGCGAAGGGGCACTAGCTGGGACATGCCATCCCTGGTGCAGTGAAGTGAGGGGAGCCCAAGTCTGTGCCGTCGGCGGCCCAAGGGAGATCGGCCGAAGGGTGGCTGAGGGAATGCTTCTGGAATGATATGTACAATCGAAATCCGTGGCGGCTAGCTCGCCAAGGCGTTTACGGGTTGATGCACAGACAGCGGGCTGAATTGAAATTCGGCGTTTTGTTGGCGACATCCATTAGGTTGTTGATGAGGTGAGAAGCCAGGGTCCGGGACATGCCGTAGGGCCGTATCAAAGTCCGACAATGGATTGAGATCAGTGTTGTTTATGCACTGCTCGCCGCATTTGCAAGCAGGATCCTGGAAGATTTCCAGGATCACCTCCGACGGGAATCAGCGCTGACGGGAATGTCTGCGAATCGTCCGGGAAGGACATTGCGGGGCAGCTGTGTGCAACGCGAGATAACGATGGGAGGCTGGGAACCGGTCGTTCCTCCCAATTCTGGAAAATCGAAATGAGGCTTAACAAGAAGTTCAAGTTGCTCATCCATGATGGGAAGTTGGGACCGACAACCTGGATGTCAGCTGATGGGTTGGCCGGGGGTTCCATTCCACTTCCCCAGATCTACATGTTGGATCTCTCCACTGTCTCGAGGATCCGCTCTTCTCTCGCTCATCTCAACTCACATCTCTCTGTCCCATCTTTTCCGGTTCTTCCTCCGCAACATTATGGGGAAAGAATCCACTTCTGTGGTCTAGCCCAGGCTTTCCCCAGGCTTTTCCCAGGCTTCGACTGGAGTTTCCGAGCCTCCGTTGAATGCCAGTGGGCCCGCAGTGAGCCAGCCCCTTTTACCCCTCGAAACACAGCCGAGCGCACCACAAGTTGAGCACGCTGATCGGAGCCTCAATGAAGTAACAGTACTGTCTCCATCGCGGACACACGCCCTAGGCATCTGTCCCTACCGGTCTTACCGGACTGTGAATTTCAAGCGTTTCGACGGGCATCCAACACCCAACTGTCCAGCCCTGTCTGCGCGTTTGTGCAAGGGTCTGCAGAAATGCACTCCTTGGCATCATCCATCGTTTGGCGGGTTGCTTGCCATGAATGGAACCTCACCCGCCTCGAACTCCTCCCTCATTGCCCAGTCGTCTACGAATATGGATCCTGATTCTATAGCGTTGGGGTTTAAATTCGGTTTTTTGCAATGCCCGCCCAACCTTGCCCCACCCCAGTCCCATCCCACCAATGCCGGCGGCCGGTTTGAAGCTCAAGCGCCCTTCTGCTTGGTCTACTGTGACAAAAACGTGTGTGCTACACCTACTAAGGTATCTTCTTTCTGGAAAAGTGTGCCAAGCTCGGCGCTGATCCGTACGTCCGAATCATTTCTCGAAAAGCAGAGCAATGGCCCGGCGACGACTGCCGGGCGCCCTGGGCAACATCTATGACGGCGCCTGACGCGGAAACCGGCCCTTTGGGCCTCCATCCGGCATCCTGGGGTGCTGGACGCGACGTCCTGCTCAATGCGACTTTGTGCCAACAGCCCGGCGGACCAAGGGGTGAACCTGCTCAACAAATTCGGTGTCCGACCCGACATGCGGCATGAATCGCCCCCCCATGTTTCCCTTGGACGTTTGACTCGGAGGAGTGGTACGCGGGTTCATTCCGAGCGAGTCCCTTGTCCCCAACCTGAATACAGTCGCTGATAAGGGACCGGCATCTGCAGAGGCCTAATTTGTCAACCATGGATCCGGAGTATTTTGATTGTAGCCTGCCACGGCCTTCATCAGAGGTGGAATGTGAGTTGGCCGAGAAAGGACCTGAGTTGGTGCGCATCTCAGCGCTCTACGACGTAGGCATGTTGTGTTCCCTTCATCCGACTAACGTCGATGATAACCTTGTCCATTTTGAAATTCTTGCATGCATTGGCGCGTGGCCAAGGGCTTGGTCCCTCGTGGTGGTTTTTTGAAGCGGCTTGGTTCTGCACCCCCCTGCCGCATCCAACACAGTCTCTGCCTTTGTTATCACGATATCCGTACTTGGTCAAACAAGCGTCGGGCGAGACGGTGGCTGTCTTACGATAGGGAAGTTGCCGTTTCGCCACCATCGACATCATCGGATGCCACGGCAATCAACAATTGTTACCATTTGATCGATAAGAATCCACGAACTCTCACGGCTCGCAATTCCTAACGCGGCAATATGGATAGGTAGGGACGAGGGGAACTCGAGCCGTTTTCCCCTTCAAGCGTGAAGAATCTGCGGCATGGTCTGAATGTGCCGTCGGGTAAAATTGGGTTACGTTGAACGTCAAATCTCGTCAGCTTCCACTGCAGGTTGACTGACTCGCCCGGGACACGACTCCTCCGTTTGGGGGCCGCGACAAGGGGTGTCGTGATCGAATCGGTGTGGACATGATTTGGGGCACTGGGAGTTTATGTTAGCCTTACCTACAGCAGTCAGAGAGTACCTAACGTGCTGTTCACCGCCTCAGCTGTCATTCATAAACATGGTGGTTTGAGCTTAGAACGGGGTTCTGCTTGCACACCTCTGCGGCGGTATTTGCCCAGTGTCTACGGGTACAGTATTCAGTACTGGACCCTGCAGTCTTCAACAAAGTTTGTCCTTGGTTAGCTGTTACGGCCAAGTCGGGAGCTGGAATAATCAACAGCATGAACATGAAAGTCTGAGTCGACAGTGCCGAAGTCTCAAGCTGCGATCATGTGCATTCACTCACTAACAGTGAGTACTTCCCTCCGACTCTGGAGATACTCTACTATGGAAGAATGTCTTGGCTGTTGCTAGAGGGATAATTATGATGGACATACAGTACACAACCGGTAGACACAGCAGGCTAAGCGTGTACACGCTCACTACTTGACTGTGAGCATCAATATTGATTCATCAGATGCCAAAAGCACATGTGCACGAAGATAAACACTGCCCGGTATCTATGTTAGCGAGCTTGAACTTAAGCCAAGGCAGAGAGGCCAAAAAGGCAATCTTAGACTTCAGGGAAAGATGCCAACGGCAGCGAAGCTGCTGAGCTGTCTCCTAAAGACCGAGATAGAGGAGTGAGAGAACCCTGCTAAGGAGCTGACTGCGAGTACGTGGGAGGCCGTACAGTCAACCCAAGCCCGGGTATGAAGACGAAAGATGCTAGGGCTCTCAGGTGAGCTACACACAAACAAGATGGGACCAGGGACGTTCCTACCATGATACCTTCATCAGCGTTCGGTCGGTCCATGTAGTAGATCTTCACAACTTTGGTTAATAGGGAGGTTCTCCATAACCTAAGGTATATTGGCAATGAACTTCTTACGGTGCTCTACCTGACCTTATGCTTGAGCAAAGACGGAAGGGGTGACCATGTGACTGATTTTGAGCTCCTCAAGTCCCGGCCAACCAAGATATCAACTTGCTAGTTACAGCCAATTTAAGAAATTTTCATGTTTGACTCTGGTCTTAAAATAAGCCACAAAGAAAGGAAAAACTAGACTGCTTGCCTAAAATCTTCAAAACTAGCACTGTTCGAGAGCTACAGAAAAACCTTATCTAACCACGCCGACTCCACGCCCACGCACTCTGTTGCGTGGCCGCAGTGGGTGTGGAAAGCAGGGCAGTTCGAGGTGCTACAGACACCCCGAAAAACTCTCATCAGCGCACAGACCAGTCAGTCACCTGACTCCCACCCACAGTTACCCAGGCGACCACACCCCGGTGCCCCTGAGCCTCCGGTGAGTACACCGGATACTGCTTGAAAGAGCAGTAGGACGAAGCAGCAGACCTTCCCGTGGTGTCCGGCGTCAGTAGCTGCGATT